>JAYDZG010000014.1:16217437-16231706 GCA_034509265.1 Microcambeva bendego | reverse complement strand
AATTGTGTTATGGCACCAGTAGTACCTGTTGTGGCACTGTATCATGTTGATCGGAGTCCTGATTGTGTGTGTGTGTGTGTGTGTGTGTGTGTGTGTGTGTGTGTGTGTGTGTTCTAGTTATAAAGCACCAGGGAAAGCTGACGGAGTGGATTATGTACGAACAGATGAGGAGGTGAGATGATCGATTGTTTAAAAAGAATAAAAAAAATTATAAAGATTATAAAGGTTAATTCGTTCACCTTAACATTTTGTCTTTCAGGGGGATTTCAGACACAAATCGTCGTTTGTCATTTGAGTTACACTGAGACACTGAAATTCATCCCAGTAGAAGCGAAATACTTCTCCAGTACAAGTCCACATTACACACTGAGGAAAGACTCTTCTGTGCCAGCTCGTGCCTTACATCCTGGCACGTTTGCTGCTACATCATTCATATTTGCCAAAGCTGAAGACGATTACAAGTGTTCACCTGTGTACACGATTTCTTGTCTCTCGAACCAACATTTCACCTTTTAAATACCGACCCGGTTTCTTCCTCTCTCCTAACAACATTTTCAGAATTGAAGAATTTTGCTTTCATTTTTTTTTTGTTGTTTATAAGACTTTTGTTTTGTATCGGCTAAATGTTTCAGAATATTTTTGATGGAATATATTTTAAAAAATCCTTTAGAAAAAGGTTTACTTTTTTAGATATTTGTAAATGACTAACAAGGAAGCCAGTGTATTTTATAGACCAATTAGGTGTTTTAAAGTAACTTATAACCACTTTGACCACTGTCATCATCGGTAATCAGTTATTGAATCGTCCTTAGCATAATCAAGACTTTCACTTTCTTCATGTGCTTTCTTTAAGTATATTTTAGTAGCATCTTGGCTGATTGAGATTATGAAGGTCTTACTTACTTGTTTTACTGATGGGATCTAAATTCACCCAAATCCTGTTCTCCAGACTTCTTGAGATAAAATTATTTATTACTTATTACATTTCCTTCATTATAACACCTGTTTTTTACCCTATTGTGGTGAATTGGTGGGTAACACTGTCTCCATAGTATAGCCCAGCAAAAAGCTCCTGGGTTCTATTCCAAGGGTGATTTACCTGCAAAGCTGTGCATGTTCTCCCTGTGACAGGGTGGATGGTCTGAGGAAACAGGAGCTTCAGGAGGTAATCCAAAGACGTGCAAGTGAAGTGAACTGGATATACAAAGATACGAAATTGGCTGGGACTGTGTATGATTAATCTTGTACCCAGTTGTCAAATTCAGTCCATCATATATACCTACAGGACAATTCAGTATCTCCAGTCAACCTGGTGGCATGTCTTTGGACTTTGAGAGGAAACCGGAGTACCCGGAGGGAAACCAATGGGACATTACATGCACAGAAAGGACCTAGATCGCCCCACCCGGGGATCGAACCCAGGACCTTCTCACACTACCGCATTGTGTTATTACGAAAATAATTGCTCACCCAGTTTTTTGTGATTCTTATAACTACTTCTAGCTCTGCCTCTCATCAGTGAGAAACTAGATACATTTAGATAAGGTTTGGAAGGGGGAGGGAGGTTCTCTTTTATACTGTAACAAATATGAATCATGTTTGGTTTCATCATTTTTACATGTAAAGCACCTCAGGGGCCCGTGTGATCGAAGTAAATCAGCCCCCCCACCCCATCATGAATTTAGTAATTTACAATTCCCAGTGGTGAATACGTTCCCACTTGCACAACCCCTGATCTGATGATAGAGGGCCAGATCAACACACACACCCTCTTAGACATGTGTCTGCTTTATATGCTGCTTCGTATCACCTGCTAGTATAAGACTCCTATGCTAAGCCCCATGAGACTCCCCACAACACACAGACCAGCTCCAGAAATTGCATATCGCAGTGGGAAGAGGCTTCGTACTGACCTGTACTCCCACAAACCCGGTCAGCTGTGTTTGTGTGGAATCCTCACCATGTGAACACTCCTCGTGGTGTGCCAGCACATCCTGAACGTCATTCACACCCCGCCACACAGACTGGCGCAGGCCATTTTAAACAAGGCAGGAAGTCATCTTAAGCATTTTGGAATAAAAATGGGGGAAAGGCTCCAGGTTAAAAATCACCGTTAATACAGTTTTTAAAAAGGCTTGTCTTGGAAATGCGGTTTGGGTGTAGTTTAAAGGTCCATGTTTGTGTTTGTAGATAGTCTTAGTAATAATGCCAGCCGTAGTTTGGAATCACTGTAAACAGTCCATGCTGTGTATCCTTTGTTGAAAGTCTTCTTCCATGCTTTTATCTTGTACATAGTGAAAATACTGTCCGTCTTTTACTTTTTATTTTCTATTACTTTGAGTTGTTGTTGCAGTATTGTTTTTTTTTTTAATAAAACAGGGTTTTATCACATCCCAGCTGTGCCGGCCGTACATCGATCCATCACTTCTCTCTTCAAAATACAAACTTAGAAAGCCTGACTTTAAAAGTACAACTTGTGTGCAGAGCCAAATATGTTTTAATGATTCGAGTGGCCAAATGAAAACTGTGGCCGGATCATGAGAAGGAGAGGACCTGCATCATATTACACTATGGTTGCAAAAGTTTGTGAACCCTTTAGAAATATTCTAATCTCGACATTGAGGTCTGATCACCAGTGCTTGTTCTACACAAACAGGAAAAAAAGATTCTATTGGAAAATGAAACTTATAACATAAAACCTTTATACTATTTTAAACTGATGTGGATACAGTAGACTGGATGTGTTATAGCTACAAGCATATTCGTACCAGTGTTCAGCCAAAACCTACAAGACCAGACACTCTCCAGTCTGAATGACAATAGTCTAAAGCAGCCCAGACTATTAAGCTTCTTCTATAAATAGTTTCCTCTCACCATTCTGATTTTTTTTGATGGGCAAATTATTCATTTTTAGGGGTCACAAACTACAAAATCACAGCTAATTAAAGTTGGTATATGTTTTTAATAAAACCTTTTATTTTATTTTATTGTCAAATAAACCAATCATTCCTCTTGAGTGCCTTTCAATGTGGTCGTATGTTAAAACTAACAATTTATATTGTGTTCTTTGAATTGTTAAATACTGTGACGTCTAACTGGACACTTCCCTGTTCAAACCTATTGATATTCTCATGATCCATCAGGTGATCAGCTCTTATCAGAACAGGTGTTTGAGAGGAATGATAGCATGCTGTGTTCACAAACCCTTAAACCCAAACTCGGTTGTATTGATAAACTCAACATATCTTGTCTGTTTTTTGTAAATAGAGTTGTTTTATTTTACTGTGAGTTCATTTCATGTCACTGAAATAGAAATAGAATTGAATTTATATTTGTGCCTAGAGTGGAGTGATGTTCAGTGCAGACACCAAAAGCACCAGTATTAATCCAACAAACACACCAAGGACAAATGGACATTTTTTTAATAACTGACTTCATAAACACGGGTTGGCTGGTGTGTTGATATTACAGGATAATTTGCTGATTTTGTCCATACAAAGTGAGAAGTTTAACCAAATACTAATGGAAGATAATTCAGTATTATCCTGCTGCCAGGTTTTGCCGTTGGGTTTTGTGGAGTTCTTGAATTCATGTAACATTATTCATGTTGGTTTCGGGTTGATATAAATCCTGTGTAAATACTTGAACAGTAGCCTGTTTGTGATTAATAAAGCTCACTTCCTAAGATTCACCTTAGTTTTTTATTGTCTGTAAAGTATGGAAGACTATAGAGGTTCCAAATAGTAAAGCGAAAGTATTTAATCATCTAATAAATAATCCACCTAAATGTAAACACACAGCTTGTGCTTATACGTATAAATATATGCAATATTTGCTCAGATTGGTTTTGGGTAACATAACAGCTTTGTGATATTTACTTTAAGATATAATTCACTTTTTTGGCATTTTGGGCTGTGAATCGGGATCCTTGTACCTTTAGTCTGGTCAGTTTTGTCTGCAAGGGGGCACCAAACCGAGTTCTAGTGGAGTATCCCCTCCAAAAGTGTTAAGTAGGACTTGAGACAGGACATTGATTAGGATCGATATAAATCTCTCTCTCTCTCTCTCTCTCTCATCTATCTAGTCTATCTATCTAGATTTAAGCCTGATAACAATTGGTGTGGCTGAAATATCTGAACACTTCACATCTAGATCTTGTGATGACAGTCCACAGATGACCAGCGTTTAAATCATGAATTAAAATGAGATCTATCGGTTCAGTTATCACCAAATGCTTCAACAATGTGATGTTTAACATTACTACAAATGTACTGGATTTAAATTCCATTCATGCTCAGATGAAGAATGGTGCACATTAAAGCTAAACCCGTCTTAATGCAGCATGCTTTATAAGAAGCAGACAAATGTTAGCTCAAGTGCAGACCCTTATTTATCTTCAGGAATGCAGCTATGATTCCATCACTCATTAAAATGTGAAGGCATGCGGGGCTCCTGAATCCTTTTAAACCTCAGTCATTTTACAGGAGCCTGGCATGGACACAGGACTTGGAAGAATGTCCTGCAAACGTTCTGATCGCTAAATATATTCACTAGACTACAAACTCAGTTTCCAGGTAAGTTGGAGCGTTTCTGTAAATGTTATTAAATTAATTATGTTGAAACTTTGTTTAAGTGTCCACCATCGTTACATTTCATTTTGTAAATTCTAATCTTAGACGTTGAGATTTACAGATTTACTTTCTTGGACATGATTTTGTTTTTTGTCCTGACAATGGGCCCAAGAGTGTGCATGTCCAAACTCACAAGAGGACTCCACTTTAGTCATTTAAGGAGAGTCAACACTGTAGCACCTGATAGACAAACACCAGAACAACACAAATTATAATGTTCATTAATTAGAGTAAGCTGGTACTGGGCTGGTAATCCGAATGTCGCAGGTTCGAGCCTCAGCACCACCAAGTTGCCACGGTTTGGCCCCTGAGCAGGGCCCTTAACACTTAATTGCTCAAAATTGTGTTCAGCCATAAATGTTAGTTGCTTTGGATGAAAGCATCTCATAAATGCTGAAAATGGAAATGTAAAATTGAGAGTTTGTATGAAGATTCATATTGACCGTCCATCCAAAGGAAAGAATGTGTTTAACAGTGACTATAGATCATTTTAAGCATCGTCTGATTAATTTGACAGTGGAGGCGGCTCACTTTGGAATCAAAGTATGTGCTCAGATGGGAATGAGTCATTATTTGAGGTTCGGCAGCTGCATCGTAGCTCATTCAGCTGGACACTGTATATGTATCCTACTTCAACATCTGCAGGCTGATTCAGCTCTCAGCTGCCTGTCCTTCCCTTTCAGCCCAACAGTCCTGAATGCTAACATGCCAACAGCACAAGCTGCCAACACCCAAAACAGCAGCCAGCTGGATTTACTCTGTCTGGGTAATTATCTTATCCAGTGAGTTCCAGAGATGAGGCAACACGTCATCATAGGGGCTCCTCTCACCCATATGGATGTGGTGAAACACATATTTTTACGAATCCAAAAGCAATTAACTAGCCAGAGGTTTGGTGTCTTACGTTTGCTTACACTGAAGCCACAAGACAACAAGAGGTAATGAAAGTCATCATCCCAGTGTAAGATGTAAGCTCATAGGAGTGTGTGTGTGTGTGTGTGTGTGTAGTTGCGTGAATACAAACTTCACTACTATAAAACTGGAGATATCGGTTCTAATTTATACGGATATGATAGAAAAATACAAATAAAAAACGTTCTTCAAAGACTATAGATATGGGCAAACTGTAGTGGTAAACAGCGCCGCCTGGTGGTTATATGAAAACATGCAGCCTGCGTAAAAAATATTGAGCGTATTTACGTAGTGCAGTTTTATGTGTAAATGTAAAATGTGAAATACAGCGTAATTTAGTTGACGCTTAATTAAAAAGCTTGTGCTAAACTCTTTATTTTTTATTTTCAATTAATTTCAAGATGTTCTTGCTCTTTGGCGTTTTCATTTCAAAATAACAATGACTTGCGGTCTGTTCGTTATTGTCCACAGCATTTACTTTTATCTCTGGTATTTCACTTCGTTTTCGTCAGCATGTTATTTTCAGGTTTGCTCAGTAGGTGGCGGTATTTTACTACCACTCAACGAAGAGACACGAATCGTGTTCCAAAAACGTTCTACTCCCTGCGTCTTTTACATTGCAGGGTGTATTCTGTGTTCCCTGCAGCATTACGATTGCACAGTTTGGAATTCGTATTGCAGTTCATATGTGCGTCTTATTAAATATATAAACTAGTGCAGTAATTATAACGTATTGTGGTGTCGGACTTTCACTCGAATAGGAATCATCAAGTGATTCAATTCTTTCTAATGAATCAGATCATTAAGAAAGTGTACGCTTGAAGGAATCGGTTCAGTGGCAATTGATTCTTTGAATCGCGCATCACTAGAGGGATCATGACTGGACGTCGAAGCGTTGCTTGTTACAGCTATTAGCATTAATATTTAGAATTAGAGTGTTACTACGTGAAAGAGATACAATGGTTATGAAAATACAAAATGGCTGTATTTGAAGAAGTCTGGTCTTCTCGGTAAGATTATTTTTTTCAGTTAGCAGGGTTGGCTAGTTCGTAACGTACCGTACAGATGCTTTCCGGCTGTCTAGCTGCTACTATTTGCGTGTCAAATGGCACAATAATTGATAAGTAGGGCACTAGGTAGGATGTAGGCTGTGTTGTTTTCTTTCTTTCTTAGAGCACATAAGGTAGGGAGAGTAAGTGATTTGGGAAGGAAACGAGCGGTTAATGGGAACGTGTTAAATTGTTCTTACTAAAGAATACGATAATAACTGCATTATGTATAATGTAATTTTAAAAAAGCTGTAATTTATAAATAGTCAAAATTTTATTAATGATACAATAATTACCGAAATCATATCTTTAAGAGTATTTAATTATTTGGTGAAAATTAGAATATTTGTCTTGATTTGTTCATAGATTCAAACAATCAAGCAAGTTAGCGACCGAACTAACTCAGTATTTTTAAACGACCTTTGTCTGTTTTATTTTATTAATTATTAATAAATCCACAGCAGCCAATTTATTATAGTAGTTAAATGTTGCAGTGTAATCTAAGCCTAAATTCTACACACAATGCAGAACACACACCCTGGATCATCACATGGCAGCACACACACACACACACACTTACACACTTACTCATTCACCATTATAATCACTCCCCTTAAGAAACCTTTCTTAACCTAATAATTTTTAATGATGAATATAATTATAGTTTTTGTTATTATTATCATAATTATTTTTGTCATCATATTTAAAAAATAATAGTTAATACTACAATTACATTCAAACATGAAGAAAAAAGTCTTTCTATGTACAGGAAAAGTTGTGAGAGCCTGCAATTGTAACTGGCTCTGTGTGGAACACCGACCGCCACCGTGGAAGAAAACGGCAGCTCATGGCACCAGGCCTACACAAATCCGGGCTACGGCCCCTCTCCAGCATCACCCGAACACTTGTGCAAGGCCTGTGGAGAGCAGTTGGACATTGCAAGGAGGGTAAGTTACATTCACTCAGATTGAATCAGCCTACAGGTGAATCTACTGTATTGCAGGTAATTACCAGCTCTGCATATTGACATGCTGGAATTGATCACTGATTCTCCTCTATAGCATGTGTGTGTAGACTGCAGAAAGCACTTCTGCGACCGATGCTGGGTACAGCCGGAGCTCAGGCCTGGTCTGTGCCTCACGTGTCGCCGATTTATGGGCACTCGGTTCGAGCGGAGCGAACTGATGCGCCTAAAGGTGAAGGAGCTACGCGACTACCTGCATCTGCACGACACTCCCACACACATGTGCCGTGAGAAGGAGGAGCTGGTGGAGCTTGTTCTGGATCAGCACACACCCAGCAGCAGCAGTAGCAGTAATGGTAGCAGTAACTCGGTATCCCAGCCAGCTGCCCCAGACATATCACAATCACAGACACATCCCTCTCAGGCGGCTGAGGAAACGGAGTCCCTTACAGAGGCGGAGGAGGATGAGGAGGATGACGATGACGATGAAGACGAGGTAATAATGTTATCCTTTAATATCATGTGTTCAGACACCCCCAGGAATCTACAAAATGAATTTACACGTGTGTATCTTAGTCCTCAGATAGTGAAGAGACGGAGGTACACAGTCGCCGTGCATCTCTGTCCGATCTGACCGGCGTGGAGGACATCGAGGGCCTCAGCGTACGCCAGCTGAAGGAAATCCTGTCTCGCAATTTCGTCAACTATCAGGGATGCTGTGAGAAGTGGGAGCTGATGGAGAGGGTCACCCGGCTCTTCAACGACCAGAAAGACCTGCACAACCTAGGTATGTTACTCTTCATATAAACACCAACTTCTCGTTTATTTCTGTATGGCATGAGGTATTTTAAGATAAACTATTGCTTACTTAAGCACATTCCGGCACATTCAGTGTCTCCAATTAATCTAACGTGCCCTGTACAAGATGTGACCCTGGTGAGCGCTTACATGTTTACTTTTTTATTTACAATCATGCATGGCTTTTCTTTGGGTGCTCCGGTTTCCTTACACAGTCTAAAACACACAGCCAGATTTATTCTGGGTATCTAGCCAGTAGAAGACATAAACATTGTAGTGCTGGTCTCATTAATGGGGAGGGTTGTGTCAGGAAGGGCATCTGGAATAAAAACTATGTAAAACTAGTATTACAATCAGATGTGGTAATCAGCCGAATGAAGCAAAAAAGAATTCAAAGCAGCCTCAAGCATGGCAAATGTATCAACACATTTCAATGTGCATCATGTACATCAAATTTAAATTACGTAAAAGATGAAACACTCTGAGGCACTACCGCTGAGGTCCGTAGTTCCAATCTCAGCTGTGTTATCAGCCGAACGGGAAACAATGGGTTTTATCTAAAACATGATTATCTCTTCAATAAGGATTGCTGAATAATTCTTGAATTCTAACTGTAACCATGGTTCTACCTTTTATTTTCAGTTTCAAACACTAACCAGGAATCAGACACAGGTAAACATTAGCAGTTTAACACGCTCACATGTTTCACTCGTCAGTGTTGTATATGTTTTGTAACCTGTGCTCTTGTGTTCGTAGCCGAGCCAGCCGAGCCCGGCGGGCAGGAAGAGAACCTGTGTAAGATCTGCATGGACTCACCAATCGACTGTGTGCTGCTGGAATGCGGCCACATGGTCACCTGTAGCAAGTGCGGGGGTCGAATGAGTGAGTGTCCCATCTGCAGACAGTACGTGGTACGCGCCGTGCACGTCTTTAGATCCTGAGGAAGGACCACAAGGGGCCTGTAGTTTACTCCTTTAATATCCACACATTCCATCTTCTTTTCCTCAGCAGTTTCTGAAAGGTGTGAAGTGTTAAGTTTTACTGTTCATATCTCTGTCACGGTTGGTTTGCTCTTTTAATGTCATTTGTTTAATGACTCAGTTTCACCACCAGCTTGTTGAATCTTGACGTGTCTGAGTAGCTATGTAGGTGCAAACTTTTATCCTAGTAAAAAACACTTGAAAATCAATGGCTAGCAGCAACTAGTAACAGCCATGTGATGGTATATGTCCATTATTGTGCACAAAGAGACCAAATCTTTGTAGCAGACAATATTAAGACTTTACATAGTGAAAGATTTCTGATATCATTCCATAGTGCTGTCACAAAACATTCAGCCTGGAGGCATGAAGACCGATATGCATAGAATAGTCCTAGTGCCACAGAAACAAGCGGTTCTGAGTTAGTCTGGAGGCTGCATGTGCATGTCTATGAACAGGTGCTACTTTATGTTTCAAGCATTCACAGAACATTTTAAAACAGAAGCCTGGTCAAAAGCTTATTTCTGGTCAAAAGTAATTATGCTGACAAAAATATGGACTAGATGTGCTAGCGGGCAGGATTGGCTACTGTGTGTTGGAGAGAGAATGACTCAGTGAGATGGAGCGATGCTCTGAGTCTCAGTGTTTCGAATGCATCCGGGCCGGAGCCTGAAAAATGAATGAATAAGTAAAAATACAAAAATAGAGTATGATTACGATTGACTGGAAATAAACTCTGTCTGGAGTTTCTCTTCTTTTCCATCATTCACTCTTTTTCACTAATCAATCCATCTCACCCTTAATGTAACAATATTACACTAGACATCAGTATTAAGCCATAATGATCTTATCATCGACCATTCGGTTACACTGATGGTTTCTCAATTGTTTCATGGTCTTCCATCAAATCCTCACAGCTGTAACACTAGCCTCATCAGTGTTGATCACATGGTGCTCTTATTACTGCCCACACATCCTCTTAGTGATGGAAAGCTTTTTACATTCTCGGTACGTTACACATTATATTACTGCACCTTACACTGGAACCAGGAGTACAGCGGAAATACTGGAAATACAGTTTTGTTTCCGGCCCACATGTATTCTTGTTTTAATAATGCAACCTCTTCATATAATTTAATTATGGTTAATTGTTCGAGTATGCATTTCCCACTATGATATTGTATAGATTTATTTTTCTGGCAAAAAGTGGTGCTTCTGGGACAGACAATTCTCATTTCTGAGGCTTTGTGCCTAAACTGAATGAACTTTATGTTGTTTGTTATGCAGCATTATAAGGACAAGTCTTTTTAAAGTTAAAACATCTTCATCCTGAGTTAAAGCCAAAGGTTAATGAACACAAGGTTTTTTTCTGTTCAGCAAGACCTTGACACTCCAGTTTTTCTTTTGTCTATATGAAACAACAGCTGTAGTCAGTCCCAATCAATGACAAGTAAACATGAGACCATTAAACAAAGCTGAAAGCAAATAACTGGCCATTCCACCAAATTAAAGTTGCTCCATGTATATTTTAACTTACGACTTTAATTGTATCTTTTAACCTTATTTAATTCATTTAACCCAGATGGTTATCTTATTAAACATGTCGGTTTCCTTTACTGGTCAGTCAAGTGTATGCTTAGTTGCTTAAGCTTCTTTTTAAAGCTCGAGTGTCTTCACCTATGGGAGTGCATGTCTAAGCAAATACATTTAAATTGTTTCATTTATTTATATCACTTTCCTGTTGTGACTGTTGAGGGATCTATATCTTGCAGAATACATCTATAGATACTGAGCAAAACTTACCAAATCCATTCAAATTTCTTTAGAGCTTATTCCCCACTGCTGCTATACCTGCCTCCACACTTCCAGGAAGGCTTTGGAACATGACTGGGGATCTGCTTCCATTTAGCCATAGAGTGTTGCTGTGGTTGGAAAATGATACTTGGCAATAATATCTTGTTCACTGGGTCAGCTAAGGGCCCCAGACCATAAAATACATCCACCCACTATAGATGTTAAAACATTATTTATTGTTATTGGAGTGTTTTTACGGCTTGAGAGTAAAATGAGAGCAGTTTAGAAAATGAGTGGAATAACAAAGTACAGATGGGTTTAACGTGCTATTTACTTAGACATACTGTTACTTAGACTTACTGTTCTTTTAGCTTCTTAGCTAAGCTGCGGTTGCTCCTTGATTTCTCAATTTCACAGCAGATAGAATGGCTCGTGGCAGTCATTTGCTTTATTAACTGGTCAGGAAGGTGGAATATATTGCCCTTGTTTTGAGTGTTTATGTGAAAGGAAGACTTACATTTCACCATGTAGTTCAATGCTGAGCTTCAATTGTTTACGGTAAAATTTCATTTGTCTGGTGGCTTATTCAAAGTAAAAAGAGCTTTAACAGTATTACAAGTAGGGTTATATGTTTGCCTACAGTGCAAAGGAATTTCTCAAGACCACAGCTTATTTGAACTGGCCTTTACAGATTTGTGTATGGTAAAATCAAAACTAAAGTGTAATTGGCTTATTAGTTAGCAAGACCTGTCTCTTTAAATCTTAAAAAGAGTGTTATATTATTAAAACATCAACTTTTTGTTAGAAAATAGTGCTACTTAATAAATTTACATTTGTCTAACTAATTTAGATTTGTCTAACTTCTGGTTGGACGAAAGAAACCTGGTCATGATCACTTCTGGATGGACTGGAGCTCACAGGTTCATCTAAATTGAAAAAATATTTCTCTTAGTGGATATTCTCAGAAAATCAGTATGAGTTCTAGTGAATAAAATTTGAAGAAACACAAATAAAAGTGTACAAACAGTGCAGTGTAATCTTGCATTTTGCGTAAGTGAATTAGGTGCTCAGACCTTTGTATGTGCCATGACTTGTATTGTAAATTTGAATGTGAACCAACTTAACTAGTGAAATAAAAAAAAATAATTTAATGCAGGGTAAAATTTACACTATATCAAAAATGACAAAACTGGGGTACAGTATCTTAACAGTTTTGTTTAAAAGTCTTAAAGACAGTATATGTATGTATGTATGTATGTATGTGTGTGTGTGGAATGCAATGACAAATCTTTAGAAAAAGAAAAATGTAATGGTTTTAGTATCATATCGGATGTGCATCCTAATATAATGATCCTTTAAAAAGTGGAAACACAGATTAAGATTTAGATCCCAATGCTAAATTGTGGTATGTTAAAAACATTTAAATGGTCTGAATATGTGAAAACGTGTTTGTTCATTCTTCTTATTTTTTAAAATGTGTTCTTGGATAAAGAAAAAACAATTGTGAAATTATTTCAGCTGTTTATGTTACAAATGTAATGTGTTTCTCTTCACTGATCATATACCTACCTGCATGTGAACACTGTTTTCAAGTTTGTTGAATGCTGAATTTAATCTACAGACTACACTGGGGTTTATAATTAACTAAAATAATATATTTTTAGAATTTTGTTACTACAGACTGTTGTTTTGTGTTCTTGAATTATTTGTATCAATAAATAAATCAATGATTATTATTTACTAGGTAATAAAATGTCTTCTAAATAAGCTTCTGATAGTGAAGTGATTTACTTTATCCAGCAGGAGGAGACTCGGCCAAAGCACCGCATTGGAACTTATGGAGCAGTTTGCACACCCAAACATTGTGTTTCATTTGATTAAAATGATGCTTCTGCTCTTTAGTCTAACAACACGATTATTTAGTGTGAAAGTTTTTGAGTGTGATTGGCTGTAAATAACAAAAAAAAACGTCACCTGGGAATCGAACTTTGCACTTTTTGCTGTGAGGCGAGAGACACTTCCATTTAAAATCCAGAATCTACAGAACATCATGTTTTTGACAAATTAATAAGATAATTCCTCCCATAATGCAAAAAAAACAGCAGTCAGGTTCACGTACTGACCTGACTAATATGTGATGAGGTGTGTGTATGTGTCTGCCCTGCGATGAACCGGCGTGCGTTTTGTCCTTGGGTGCTTTGCGTCGATAGGCTCCAGCACCCCCGCGACCCTGATTGGATAGGTGGTAAAGACAGCAAGTATGTAAAAAGGTTCATCACGTCCTCAAGCCGTTTTTGCTTTTAATCTTTAATTTATTTATATCAGGAATGTTATTCTCCATATCAAAAACTGATATCTAGAAAAGGAGGACTAAAAGATTAAACGGCCTTACTCATCACACCCAGCCCACGTGGTCCTGTTGCTGGTAACCATGGTAACAGTGCGCGAGCCCGATAGCTGCTGAGATTTGAGTTTGTTTGAACGTGAACGAGTTTAGATGAAATTGATTCATTCAGCAGATGGTAAATCTACACATTTTATTATGCTTATATCTTTATTATCGGTTGTAATTAAATAAAACTTTCAGTTAAAATAACCGTTCATTGTATTAATTGCTTTACAGATCCATCTCGGATAGGAGAAAGTAGTTAGCTCTTTGTGCTAACCATCGATTCAGCTGTTTAGCTAACTAGTAACTGAGCACTAACATTAGCTCGCTTCATTTTATTTCTTATTTAGTAATACATGAGTATTGATTGGTTTGAGTCATTTATTTATTCAGTTGTAATTGTTTGAAAGTCTAACGATACGACTGATTCTCCCATTTAAGCAAAAAGCACCTGTTAACGTCCCTGAACAAAACTTGTGCTGTTGAATGAGTAACTAGCAATACTAACAATCATATATATTTATTTACAAAAATTAAAAATTTAAAAACAATTCATTTACAATAATAACGGAGATTTTATAGCCGGGTGTAGACGTTTCTTTCGGATTACAGAAGTGTAATTCATTGATTTATATCTCATTTAAATGTCGATCACATGTATTGAGATTTGAATGTCTTGTTTCACTCACACAGCCATGGACAATTATATCGAACACAGCCATGGACAATCATATCCAACACAGCCAAGATCG
>JAYDZG010000014.1:16194581-16206001 GCA_034509265.1 Microcambeva bendego | reverse complement strand
CCAGTCACTATCATGAACAACTTCATTTAGGGAAAACATTTCTGAATTTTTATTACATTTATATTTCTTATTTTCGGGATTTAGCAGACGTGCTTATCACTTATCACAAACTTCAGAGAAATGTTTTCTGCTTGCTATGGAAAACCTCTTTTGTGCTCTTCTTTTATTAATCTTGTGATTAATGTTCAATCAAGTGAGCATTTAAAAAATATAAAAAAATATGTTCTATCCTGTTTGCTCGGACAAGTTTCATTTAAAAACTAGAATTTTCCCCTGCCCTCGACCCCACAGATGTGCTAATTCTATAGAGAGGCTGGGAAATCAAGGGGGGCTGAGAGGGCCAGAGGGGCGGACTGGTTGGTAAAGGAGGAGCAAAATCAAAAGGAGGGACGAACTCTTGTCTGACAGCTCGGCAGGAAAGAAGAAAGTGAAAATAAGCAAAAAGATGAAGCGGCGGATTCTGCGATCTATCTGTGGATCAGAATTTATCTAAAGGACGAACTTGCAGAAGGATTACAAGAGAGAAGGAAGGGCAGAGAAGAGCAGAAGGGGGGCAGGAGACAGCTGCCTTGGCGACAGAGTAGCGCCTCTCTTCTCTGTTATTGAAACAGGGAGGAAAAACAGGAATTCCATATGTGCCACGTCGGGTGCAGCTGAAGACTAAAACGCACTCTGAGGATTTTTTTTAAACTGGCCAAAGTTGTATTCACTCTTTTAGGCTCTGCACATAGTGCTGCAGTTTTTTGATACTCTGAGAATGGGCCAGTTAGGTCGGTCTGGACCTGATGGGAGGGTGGGGATGTGGGAAAGATGCTGGGGAACGGTCTAGCATGGTGGGATAGCAATTGAAAGCCAGCATGGGAGCCAAACCCATAAAATGGTAAGACTATATATATATCTGAATACATCTTTCTACTGACTACTATATTTTTGGGCTTACAAAACACTGTGTGTGCTTATGAATGTGTTTTCTGTGTGTTAGTGCATTTTCACTTAAGCCTGGTTTTAAAGATTTTTTAGATGTTCACTTGCTGACTGGCAAACCAGGCCTATGCTAAACTGGGCAGTGCAAAAGTAGCCTAGTGGTTAAGGTACTGGATTATTCATCAGATGGTTCTTGGTTCCAGCACCACCAACTCCAAGTTTCCACTGTTGCGCCCCTTAGCATGACTCCTAACTCCGGCATTGTCAATTTTTAGTCATTAAAAACTAAAAAGCAGCTGTTTAATGCCTTTAATGTGAACATAGTTAAGGTAGGCTGAGAAGTATATATTCTCACGTTTTGTTGTTACATAAAAGATATGAATGTACAAAGTCTTGTTCATACCAAACTTGTCCCAAGTTTTTACACCGAATAGACTTTTATTTTTATCCAGGTTTGATTTTTGAATTTGATTGTGGATTTTATAGTTTTTAAACAAAATCATCCAATATAATGGTCATCAAAAATAATGGTCATCATATATTGGTTGCTTTCCTATTTATAGGCCACAACAGCAGATCAGTCTGGTCCACATCCCTGCCCTTCCTGATGCAGCTTTATTATTATTCAGGCTAGAGACCAGCACTGAGAGTACACTGAAAAGTACACCTCGCCATGACCTGGCTGATTAGTCGCCAAAGGACTGCATCACCTGTGTGACTATGCCGATTCAAATGAATATATCCTGCAGTTTTCCCTGTTATTGTCGATTATTGATGTCTGGATGAACATCTTTACTGCTTGTAATATCAAAATTTCATTTTTTTAGACTTTTTGGTAACATTTTTTTTCTTAGTTTCTGTTTTTTAGAGAAACATGAATTTCTGGGACTCTTGCCAAAGCCTTTAGTGTAAACACAGTTTTAATGAGCTTCCTGTGACTAGATGTCATCACCGCTGGTTAATGTAGTGTGTCTAATAGGTCCCTGATCAGTTACATTTCAGACACTTGTCTAGCAAAAGGAGGCTATAAAAAAGTGTTTATATGGCAGAACAGAGGTTATGATTAATTGTAAAATATTTCTTGACACGTTTCCCAAAGATCCTTCCTGCTGTGTACAGTCACATAATAGGAAATCACAAAGTGCTCATCAGCAGTTTATTTCTTGAATGAATCCTCGATTTACTGGACAAAACATTCACAAATGAGAAACAGTAAAATGAACAATAGAACAGTTTAGATAAACGGTAACATTTGTTTCCTGTACTATTTGGGAGGAATTTAATTTACCTTGTGGGCCAGCTGTAGCATAATGGTTAAGGTACTGGACTAATAGGGTGCCACTGTGTGGCCCTTGAGCAAGGCCCTTAACTCTCAATTGCTCAGTCTGTATACTGTAACTGTACTGTAAGTTGCTTTGGACAAAGGCATCTGATTAAAACTGAAAATATAAATGGTAGAGGAGTTTTTTCTATTATCGTATAGTAAAGACTCTGGAGCACTGCTGGTCACTGGTGGTGCTAGGCTGGAGTACAGGATGTTTCCTGTTAAATAAGAATCCAGTTTCAGCTGCTTTACTCACTGATATTTGTCATGATTAACTTGGTCTCTGTTGAACATGAGGTGTTTAGTCAGCTGAACGTTTCTTATCTTTAGTTTCTCTTCAGATTTACATATATTACCCTCCACAAAGGTTCTTTCTTTATGTAGAGAGAAGCCCTGTGATGGACAAGCACGCCGGTTCTAATGTTGTCTTGATCAGGTCAACACTAATTCCTGGTTGTCTCTATAGCACTTTATTCAGCTTTATTTGGGCTCTGTGTGTAGGCTGAGGGTGTAGAAATTCCAAATGTTCACAACTCCAATTGAGGTCAGTCCCATCATCACATTTGAGAAAATAAAAGATATTTACATTGCAGTAGTGTCTCTTATAAAATCTCAGTCCTGTGTCTAACTGTCTCACAGAACAAAGGGAACATCTAGTACACATGAGAATAACGACCACTGTTTCTCTGTAAAACTGTCATTGTTCTTGTGACGAGAGAAAAACTGGGTCACGTGTCTTTGTGTCTCCCATCCTTGCAGTGATCAAGTGCAAAGTGCATCTTCTTTCCTGCAGATGTTGAAAGATGTCAGTTATATCAGTCACACTATCATAGTGTATGTCATGTTATTATCTGCTGGGTCTCCAAGCGAGGCACTGAACCCTGTTTGGTCACAACTGTATGCCGCTTTAGACAAAAGTTTCTGCTAAATAATATAAATGTACTTTAGACCTGTCTTTAAATCATTAAACCAAATTAAATCAATTCACTTTTTATTCATGTGACCTCTTGTTCTTTTTATAGCCTGAGCTCTTCTAGTCCCACCCATGCACCCAGTCTATCAGAGGAGAAAGGTCGGCTTTTGGACAACCAATTAGTAACAACAGGTACCTTCTCTTTACTTGTCAAAACCTAACAGTGGTTTTAGGCTAATGTAAAAATCCTCTCGTTTACATTGGCATGAAAATTTTACATTTACTTTCATCCTGTGTTTAATTACATATGAAATAAGACAGCATTCAATGTATCATAAAGTCATTCAGATAAAGTAATTTAAATTAACTGAGTTTAAGTAGCTTTTTATAATTTTTTTATTATTAACACTTTCCATACATTGATATTTTAGGATGAAATTATGTAATGTCAATACATTGTCACTAAAACATGTTTTTTTTTTAGACCATTTGACAAAATTGGCTCTTATTGGGCCAGGAGCGTCCCAGGACCATGACAGAAGGTGTGGGAGAGTCGGTTCTTGGGAGGATCAGCTATGGGAACAGCAGGAACAGCTGGAGAGGGAAATGGTGGAGGCCAGGAGAATGGTGTCCAGTTTACAGGTTATCAGCTCAAAACTTAATATGCTACTTCTAATGCTACTTCAATACTTCTAATGTGTCCTCCGTGCCTTTTAATGTCTCAAGCTAACCTACATGCTAAACAGGAACCTCGGATGTTAAAACTTGCCCATCAGTTTGTAACAGAGAGGGGAAATTCTCAGTTGGAGAATGTTAGCATGTTCTCCACGTGTCCGTGTTGCTGGTGTAACCAGTAACTCCCTGTTCTATCATGCATGTAACCAAATTGTATAAAACCTGAGTTTAAAATTCTAATAAACACAATAAATATTTGCTGTAATCATTCTGAGGTGTGTTTGGGGTGTTTACAGGCTCTGCTTCTCCATGGCACATCATCCGATGAGGAGCGGGACGTTTCCCTAAGTTTGGGAGACGGAGTGGAAAATCCAGAGCAACAGCTGGTATGGATCCTTCATGAACGTGTTCAAGTCAGTCAGTGGTTCCTAAACTGGGTTCTGCAGCACCCGACGAGCATGGAAACGTTTATTCAGAATCCATTACTAATAGGTTTCTGATAACACAATGAAATCTTTTTAAAAATCTATTCACGTGGGTTCATTTGGTGGTAGGTACCATCATTGTGCTCATGTGTATACACTCCTAATTGTGCAAGGTGATATGGTTTTAGCAATGTTTAGGGAAGGCTCTTTCCTGTTTCTTCATTACTGTGCGCTTGTGCACACAATGGTTTTCAAAAATATAAAATTCAATACAGTTTTTTTATTCAAATACTCGTATAATACTAAGAAATATATTGTTTTATTATTGTTTTTATTACAATTAAGATAATATCTGGTATTATTATTAATAGTCATCAGTAGATGTACAAGAACCTCCCTGATTAAAGGGAATTATTTACAGGAGTTTAGCGGCCTCAAGATGTTTTAGAATCAGTAAATTATTAGAATTCTTTTATTTTTATTTTTTAGATTTAGTGTCTTTTCATCACTATGCAGTGAAATTCGTCCTCCGCAGTTGAACCCACACATACACACTAGAGAACACTAGGGGGCAGTGAGAGAACGTGCCCATAACGGTGTGTAGCCCTTGCCACCCGGGGAGCAGTTCGAGGTTCGATGCCTTCCTCAATGGCACTTCAGTCGTGACCTGTCGGCTCTGGCAACCTTCTGATCACAAGCCCAGTTCTCTTAACCACCAGGCCACATCTGTCTCAAACATTACCTGTTTGTGATCTCCCTTCCTACTGCTTTCTATTCCGCACTCCCCCTGCATCACACTCCGTGTCAGCTGAGCCGATCAGGTTACTCTCTGCTGACCTAAACATTGTCTGTGTAAGAAGCAGGTATCGATTTCCCTTCCACCCTGTTTACCTGCTTCTTTCTCCCGAACGGTTTCTGCTTCGTTTGGCAACCCGTCAGTGTTTCTGTGGTTTAAAGTTTGTCTGTTTCGGGTGAGTGTGTTTAGTCTGGAAGTAAAAGAACCCTGTGTGTTTCCGTGCAGGTTATAATCCGCAGTCGTCTTGATCAGAGCATGGAGGAAAGCCATGAACTAAAGGTTTGTGCTGTTTCTGTTTTGGTATTTAGTGCCATTTTGGTACTTTGGTCGGTGCCGTTTTCACTTGATACATTAAACATCTACCTGTCAAATATGTTGTACATACAGTATAATATAAAGCAAAAAAAACAAGAGCATTGTTCGTCAGGATCACACAAATGGTACTTTTAGAATTTAAGCCTTTTGCTTACCTCTGCTCGATATCTGCTCTTCCTCTAGAGGGAACTTTTGAAGTACAAACAGGAGGCACGCAGTCTGCAAGGAGTCAAAGTGAGTCATTTTAAAATATTGCAAGACAGATACATTAAGTGGATGTAATGGAACTCAAACCTATAAACTGGAAGCTAGTTTGTAAAAAAGAAAACAAGTTAAAAATGACTCTAGCAGTGACATGAATGGATGGAGGGGAGATGCTCTTTATTTTATTGTTCTCATGAGCAGTACGATAGCACAAACGCTGCTGTGTAGCACTATGTAACAGTAAAATGTAAACGTCATTCATGCCCACGCTGTGTGTATAGAATGCCCTCCAGCAGCGGATGGCGATGCAGGAAGCGTCAGTGTTACAGCTGAAACAGGAGCTTCTGCGCACCAGCATTAACCGAGACGAACTGGCCGGACAAAATGTGAGGATGTAGAACGTATGTGACTTATTCTGCATCATCTCAGCCAAGCTTACATCATCGAGTTCATTGTATTTCAGGCAGAGCTTAATCGGAAGCTGGAAGAGAGGAACAGAATCCTCTGTGACTATAAGGTACGGAGATGCCCTAACCGCGGTGAACATTTAGACTTTAGATACGGGTTTTTAAAGAATTGATGCTCTTCCTTACAGAAAGATTTGGGACAGAAGGATCGACAAATTCAGCAGCTCCAGCTGAAGCTGGATGAAGCTCTTCGCAGCCAGCAGGTGAGACATTTATCAAAAAAAAAAAAAAACTGATCGTTTTTGGTGAGCTTTAGCAGTTCCCGTCTGCCCTTTTGTGACCCTCAGGCTGACCTCCAGAGGGAGCTGGAACACAAGATGCTACATGAGCGGACGGATTCAGAGCAGAATGAGGTATGACTGAAGCTAACAGGTGCTTTTAACCCTCCAGTTATGCTAAGCAAGATGCTTTAATGTTTGCTCTGTGTTTTAGCTTCTGGCCTCTCAGTGTAACGGCCACCAACAAACATCAGCATCAGAGCTCAGTGTAACACGATCACACAAAGGAGTGAGTCTGCAGTTTCCTCTCTTTCGCTAAGTTCAGTAATGAAATGGTTTTGGCTTTACTGTTTTATGAACAGGGAAACTGACACTGTATGCTAAACTGAGACACAGCAGTAGTCTAGTGCTTGAGGTACAAGCCCATCGGCGTGTCCCACATGCTTGTGGCTATCTGATGTGGTCACAATGGTGAAGTGGGTTCTGGTTAGAACTGGTTAATCACTGTGTTTCTGACAGACTGAGGAACTGCAGTTGGTTCGGGATGCTCTGCGTAGTCTGAGGAACAGCTTCGGTGGTCACGATCCTCAGCACCACACACTGGACACACTGGAGCAGGGAGTTTCCTGCCTGATGGACCGTCTCTACACACTGGAGTCACGGCCAAAAAAGGTGGAACAAAGTTCAGAAATCCAGCTGGATCGGGGGCTTGTGTTTAAACTCGGGAGTTCAAGTCTCAGCAAACCCACCAGCCTCACCGGGTGTCCGTGCAAACATAATCGGCCCCTTTAGAGCAGTGGGTCCCAAACTTTTTGTGCTGAAACCTTGACACGTACATTTTTTTTTTACTTCAAGGCTCCACTGTAATTTATAATTGAGAAATAAACTCGTTTAATTATGTTAAATCTTATTCTCCGTGGCACTAATGTTTTAATGTTTAACTTGATGCAGAGCAACCACAGTTGATTGACCAGAATGGAGCCAAAACATCCTGCTCCCCTCAAAAAGCACTTTGGAAACCACCGTTTTTTGAGGGAGGTTCTGGGTTTGATTCCCAGGTGGAGCAGTGTGTGTCCTTTCTGTGTAGAGTTTGCATGTTCTCCCCATATCTGCGTGGGTTTCCTTTTACAGTCCAGAAGCATCCGAGTGAGGTGAATGGGGGGGGGGGGTCAAAATTTTTCCATTACAATGTATATGTGTAGAACATGATGGTAAAATGCTAATGCATGGATTCTCTTACATTCACATACATTCGTGATTCCGTCCTATTTCCGGCCTCATAAGGAGACTGAGCACGCTCTTATTTCTCACAGGTGAAAGGGAAATCTCCCGGACACAAGGCCCCTCGCACTGCCCGAGACTCCTGGTCATCCAGCAGCAGTACGTTTTCTTTTCTATACAGAAATGTGTTTATCATAGTTTTTCTTTTGCCTGTTTTGGGACTCGTGAAGGAACCACGGAAAGCTGCTGGTAAACGTGAATGTCGTGTCTGTCTTGTATGTGTGATGGGTTGCAGATATGGTGCATTCTCACAGCAGCCCTGCACTCAACTCCTCGGCTTACACCAAGGTCCTTTACTTCACAGATCGCTCCCTCACACCCTTCATGATCAACATCCCCAAGAGGTTTGTTTCACACGGGTTAGAACATATGAACTTGTGCGAGTGTTAGTGTGTGTGTTCCATCCGGTTCTTTGATGTAAATAGATCTGCAAGACTTTTATTTTACAGCATTATAAAAATCAAGTAAAATTAAAGGGTCTGTTAGAGAAATGCTTCTTTTACAAAATTGATGCAGTGGGTTGTTTTCAACATCACATACTGTATGTATCTTGTTCTTTTCAGTAGTATGAGTAGAAATAATAATAAGTTTCAATACAACAGTGTGTGCAGATAAATTAAACATATTAATTCAAATAGATGAATGAACGTATTGAGAGAAGAGAGAAGTCTTTAGAGACACATTAAATTCAGAAAGGAAAGAAGTAAAGCAGAGGGTGTAAGGCAGATAGTTCCAGAGTACTGGGGCGGCAACACTTTAAGATCTGCCATCTATGGTGGGCCACCTAAATCTAGATATAGAAAGCAGATTACCGTCTGTCGACCTCAGTCTGAGTTATGATGACGTCTGAGAAGTAATTATGAGCCTTCCTGCATTTAATGGTGTAACATGTAATCTGTATTTGTGTCAGGCTGGGAGAGATTACACTTCGAGACTTTAAAGTGGCTATAGATCGAGAGGGCAGTTTAAGGTACCATTTTAAAGCCCTGGATCCAGAGTTTGGCACTGTTAAAGAGGAGGTATGTTACATTATTTATAGAATAAGCAAACAACGTGTTTCTTGTGTTACTCTGGTATATCATTCTGATGTGTTTAAGACCCAAAGTTGTTTAAACCACAACCAATGTATGATGCAGTCTGCACCAGGTGTGAATACTGTCGGGCTGAGCATTAAGACCTGGGATTATTTTAACAGTGTGATTAATAAGAACAATTAACCTTCAAATTGTTCTGTATAGTGATTCGGCGGCGGCTGTGGCTGGGTGTTTAGAGGACTGGGCTTGTGACCGGAAGGCTGCCGGTTTGAGTCCCAGAGCCGACAGGTCACGACTGAAGTGCCCTTGAGCAAGGCACCCAACCCCTAACTGCTCTCCGGTGTTGTAGTGTTCACTTGTGTGTTTCACTGCACAGATTGCGTTAAAATGTGTACAACACAAAAAGTGTTCTAAATTCTAAAAAATGAATAATTCATGGCCGTGTACTCTTAATCACAGCTGTTAAGTGTTTTCATTATGAGAATCATACTTGTGTTACGAAAGAAAGCAGCCAAAAGTTATATACCGATTATCAGAAGGCACTGAATAACCTGCAAGGACATTCTGGATCTCTCAGGTATTCCATGATGAAGCTTTGGTGCCAGGCTGGGAGGGCAAGATAGTGGCCTGGGTAGAGGAGGATCATGAAGAAAGCAGGTGAGTTGCAAACACACATGCACAGAGTAATCAGATTTTTGGAAATGTTACAGAATGTACTTCTGCCATTAGCCAACACAAAGTATACCGACTTGTACTTGAACAGTAAATCATATGATCTTGTCCACGTCATATCTCACCATGTCATCTTACACACCGCCTCTCTTTGTTCCCTTACAGGATCTAACAGCACAGGGCATTAAACCCCATAAATATGATGTAGAAGGACCAGAACTGTGCCAATCTGTCTACATAAATGTCCCTTTGTTAAACCTACGGGTGATGTACAGTCCACGTTAAATACCTCTTTTGTCTACTTTGGCTTTCCCTGTTGGACTAATACAGGGATACAGAAAACGTCCTGGATCTTCTGATCTCAACGCAGCCCGGTTGCAGCAGCCAAACTTTGTATTATGGTGATAATTCAGGAATGGCTCCAGACAGACATTCATCCATTTGAGTCTTTTGGAAAGGGTCACGAGGTATAAGGTTCAGACAGGTCTGTGTCTGAGGAGCTAATGTAGCTAGCAAGTAATACATGTTCACAGATTTTTCACTACATCTATTCATGAAGTGATTGGACGCCGACTTGATGTAGTAAAGCAATATGTAAAATATTCAGCATTTATTAGGAAGATTGTCTTGCTCTATTTTGAAATTAAATGAGTGATTATGGCCTAATATGACCTTCATTGATGATTTTTGTCTGATGCAGGTATATTACGGTTTGGCATGCATTGTTAAACAATTTACAATAATACACAAGTGTTGTAGCTCCAGTGAGAAATAAATAAATACTTTTTATATATAAATGAAATTGGATTAGAATTGGTTGTATGTGCTGTGCTGGCATGTGTGAAAAGGGATGCCAAAAGAATATATTTATATGTATATGTATTTATATTTAATGTCTCAAGACCAACACTGCAGAGCAGCATGAAGTTTGTTAGCTTGCCTTAAGCAAAGAGCAGAATCAGTAGCAGGGAAAGATTTGAAGTCTTTGAATGACAGTGCCATGCAGTTACAGGAATATTTGTGGGAGAAATCTGTGAACATGGATTTATAGAGTGATGTTCACGTTTCTGGGTTAAAGACTTGCATTATAAGTTAGCAACGTTAGCTTTGTAGCTACAATGAGTGAGTGAACACGTTCAGTCTAGAAAAAAAACTTTAACTTTTGAATTTTTCCTTTACATTTGATACAAATGTTTTTGTAAGTATCTGGTGTTTCTGAGTTACAAAAGATTTGCTAAATTCATTTAAAACCACAGTGCAAAGTGGAGAGCCAGAATGTGCCTAGAGGGATTTGTACCTTAGTGAGGGATATAAGATTTGTACACAGTTTTGCATTAGACGTTTGTAAATATGTTTACATTTCATGAGATGTGCAGATTACTTTTTTTATTTAAAAAAAGATTTGAGTTTTATGAATATATGATTTAGCAAAATGATTTTCTGAAAAGGAGTTTATTATAAATTGTAATTTTTGTAATATGATGTACAGTTCAGTGTTGCACTTGAGCCCCAATTAACATCAGTGTACCTACTAGCTACTTGATAGTTTACGATATTCTTGGGGTGTTTCTGTTGTTTCAAATAATAATAAAAAAAATTAACTTGCCTGCTTGTGCTTAATGTGTCACAGTTGCTTTGCCCCCCAGTTCACTGGATGTATTACAGTCACACACTCCAAACAAGACACTAATCTAACACCTTCGAATTAGCCTGTGTGTGTTTACAAAATACAAACTATTTTGAGCTTGGGATCAGAAGGCTGCTGGTTCAATTCCCAGAGCCGACAGGTCATGACTGAAGTGGCATTGAGCAAGGCACCTAACCTCTAACCTCTGTTCCCCTGGCACTGTGGCTGCCCACTGCTCCAGGCACATGTGTTGACTGCCCCCTAGTGTTCACTAGTGTGTATGTGTGTTTCACTGCACAGATCAAGTTAAATTGCGACGAATTTCACTGCACAGTGATGAAAAGTGTATTCTAAATCTAAAAAAAATCTTAAAACGTTTAAACTTGTGTAAATGTTATTTCGAGAAAAATAATAAATTGTCGATTTTAGTTTTTATTAAATCTACAAAACAAAATTTATGTTGTTTGTGCTCGTGCTTAAAATAAGTGACAAATGGGCTTAATTTTCAGTAGCACCAAAACTAAGAACTGATGAACGTAATTTTC
>JAYDZG010000014.1:16180840-16192918 GCA_034509265.1 Microcambeva bendego | reverse complement strand
TTTTCACTCTAAATGATGATCGCTTAAGCTCTTACGCGTCGACAGGGGGCGACAGCAGTAAGATTCTCAATCATAATCGGAGCTGAAGAAGAAACGTTCACGTTTCCTCCACATTTTGGTCCGTGTGTTGCGGTGTCGTGTTTATCACTTTCATTAATTATAAAAATGCGGACTAAAAAAGGAAAAGAGAAGAAAGAGTTTCCTCAGGATCCTGTTAAAAACTTTGAAAAGTGGAAGAAGAAATATGAAAAGACTAAGAAGCTGAGCAAAAAACCCAGGAAAAAGGCGGAATGGGAGACCGAGAGAGAAAACATTCAGAAACTACAAGCGAAATACTCGGATGTAAGTGAACGATTTAAAATCCAAACTAACCGTGCTGCTTAGTGCGTTTATATAGAACACAAACGCTGACACCGCTTACTATTTAGTAGGCTAGTATGTATTGTCAATGATTTCCTACATCATGTGGTTTACTGAGCATGTTGTTATTCTGTTATTATGTGTTAATTGTGATAATTATTTGATTTAAAACTGTTGTTGTTTAGTATAGATACTTTATAATAACTAATAAGCTTACGCCTATACAATATAACAGTGTTCCGTACGCACCATGCTATTATGACGTCACTATGTTGCTACAACTGTTTTTGCTAATTTCATATAGAAACGTTCAAGAAACAATTATGAAAAGTTTGAGGCTTTAAAACAACTTTGTTGAATGTTATAGTAAAAGTTCAGTGTTACTCTGTAGTTGTGTTTAATTATTAAAAGTGTCGTACCAGTGCAATCAGTTTAAAAATGGATTTTTATAGTAATTTGATAGATCTTATTAAAGAAAAAAACTTGGAAACCTTAGATTATACAAAATACACACCAGTGCAACTTTTCTCCACAAATCCATACCAAGTTAAAACAATGTATTATTATTATGTATTAATATTTTGTATATTAAAACAATATTATGTGCAAACCTAAGCATGACAGATTTTTTTTGTCTCATAGATAAATTCAAAAGAAGCTGTGAAGTTTTCAGATTTTCCACTTTCAAGAAAAACGTTACGAGGTAAATATTTTCATACCTGCGTGTAACAAATATTACGGCTGTGAGTGTCCACATGTTACAGTTTGCATCTTTTCAACTTGCCAGGTTTGATGGAAGCTCAGTATCGGCAGCCGACTGAGATCCAGAGGCAGACCATTGGTTTAGCTCTGCAGGGGAAGGACGTTCTGGGTGCTGCCAAGACGGGTTCAGGGAAAACTTTAGCCTTTCTAATTCCTGTAAGTAATCGCTGTGTGATTAAAGGTTATATTTAGTTTCATCAATTTGGGATTTGATCATTTATTTATGGTTTAATGAACACACTCTGATTATAAAATGTTGTCAGAATCAGAAAATGAATGCTTTTTAACCTCAAGAATATGATTGATCTTGCTTGTTGCCATTTTGGCCAGATCGTCCTTCGATGTTTGATTACTTCTGTTTTACGCTAAACCTTTTTAGATCCTTGAGTGTTTATATCGTAATCAGTGGACAGCTATGGATGGACTGGGTGCTCTCATAATCTCCCCCACAAGAGAGCTGGCTTATCAGACATTTGAGGTGCTGAGAAAAGTGGGCAAGAATCACGAATTCTCAGCTGGTCTGGTCATTGGTGGAAAGGTGAGGTTCCCTGTCTGTAAGTTTAATGCTCTCGGGTTTTATTGTGAGGAGGAGAAACTTTAAAAGGGTGATTTTTTTTATACTGACAGTATTCAGTCATATAAAAAAGCTGCAATGTCAGCAGTCAATTTGTGTAAATAAGCAGTTCTTCTTTTAGAAGCGGAATTCATTGGAGTAGAATGTGTGTAGTAAATATTTGAAGCATGTGACCACCTTGTGTCTGGCTGCAGGACCTTAAAGATGAGTCGATGAAGATTCATCGTACAAATATCATCATCTGCACTCCTGGGCGTTTACTGCAGCACATGGACGAGAATTCTTCGTTTCACGCCACAGACCTGCACATGCTTGGTAGTAATTTTTATGCATCTAGTTTTTGATTTATCAATGCAGAACAAAGTTGTTTAGCTTGGCCATTTTCACTACTCAAATCTAAAATTCAGTCAATTTCACTGCCAGTTTACCAGGAACATCCAGATAATACGTAAATATATTATGCTTCAGTATTGTATTGCAGCATGAGGAACTATTTGCAAAACCTTGAATAAGATCACCTCATCCTTGAAGGATTCTTGAATACTTAACCGAACAATTGTGGGTGTTTGTTCTGTTTCTTTCACAGTTCTGGATGAAGCAGACAGGATTTTGGACATGGGTTTTGCAGACACACTTAATGCCATTATAGAAAATCTTCCCGGAACCAGGCAGACGCTGCTGTTCTCCGCCACACAGACCAAATCGGTGAAAGACCTGGCCAGACTGAGCCTGAAGGACCCTGAGTATGTGTGGGTCCATGAACAGGCTAAATTCAGGTATAAACACCATACCACCCTATCAGCTTTTATGGGCTAAGTTTTTAAATGGACAAAAACAAAGTACAAAAGTAAAGTGTGTGTATATATGTATATAACATTTTTGTTTGATATTTTCCTTAGTACACCAGCTACTTTGGAGCAGAGCTATGTGGTGTGTGAGCTTCATGACAAGGTCAACATGCTCTTTTCATTTTTAAAGAGTCACCTTCAGAAGAAGATAATTGTCTTTTTTGCTTGCTGCAAAGAGGTAACTGGTCTTGCATTTAATTACAATTAAATGTATTCTTTAAAGCTAGATAAGATTGTTTTAATGACTTTAATGTGAATTTCTGTCTTCAATATGTCTTTTTTTATCATTCCCTTGATTTTTTTAAAACTCTTATAGCTATTGTTATTTTGCTCCAGCTTTTGTCTTTCTATGCTCATGTTAATATCACAATTATTCCATCACTTCTTACTATGGAGATTTTCCCAAAGCAAACTTTACAGAATGCTGCATCAAAACAAAACTCCTAATGAGCAGGCATGGCAAAAAAAAGAAAACTCCAAGACGAGCCAAATTTAGCAGAGATAATAACAGCATAGTAATGCTATTACAGTTCTACAATTCTATCCTTCGCTCTGTGGTGGAATGAAGTCTGAGTTTGTGACATTTGGAGTACACTGGGTACAGATTCCCATCAGGTCCAGCGATTCCAGTCTCAGCCAGAACTATTCTGAAATATTTGTTTGCGTATTATTCATGTAAGGTCATTTTTATACCTTTTACCCCAGGAGTCCTTGAATTTAATAACTTAATGCTTCTCACGACTTCCACTGTCTGGATGAAATGGTAACTTTAGTCGATGTATGTGAGCCTTTTCCTGCATCTTTCCTCAGGTGCAGTACCTGTTCCGGGTCTTCTGCCGGTTACGACCTGGTATTTCAGTGCTGGCGCTGCATGGAAAGCAGCAGCAGATGAAACGAGTCGAGGTCTACAACGACTTTGTTCGCAAAAAAGCAGCTGTGCTGTTTGCTACAGACATTGCTGCAAGAGGCCTCGGTAGCACAACGCTTATTAATGTTTTTGTAATGAATTCATTTGCAATAAAAAAATGACAGTAAATTCAACCAGTTTACAGTAAGTGTTAAAAGCAGATTTAATGTCAAACCTTATTTCTGTAAGTACCAGATGAATCCGGGATTTGTTAATTGTCTTTTTTAACTTAAGCTTCATTTAAGTGACAAAAATATTTCCAATGTTTCACTGACCGACTTGACTTTATTTTATTTTTTATAAACTCACTTTATAATGGTCAGGGTCACACATGGGTGGCAGTCTGGCAGTCTGGCCGTTCTGCTTTTCCACCTAAACCTCAAACCTTTCAGGATTAGGAACTAATCTGTTATAATAACTGGATATAAATCTTTGCAAGCAAAGATTGTGTTCTGAACTTTGAGCAACATAATGGTTAGTTTAACAATAACACATACTTCTACACATTGCAACAGACCTTAAAGCATCATATTGAAAGTCATTTTACTCTGATAAATTTATAGAAATAGAGTTAAGGAGGTCAGTAACATATTTTATTTTATATTGTTATATAAAGTTTAATGAGAATTTGTATAATACAGCTTCTTGTTTTTATTGCATTTTATTAAAAGTCAGAATTTGAAGTATGTGCTTATTTAATGTTTGATATTTCATTCTCTTCTGTGTTTGCTATGTAGACTTTCCAGCTGTGAACTGGGTTCTTCAGTTCGACTGTCCAGAAGATGCTAACACGTACATCCACAGAGTCGGGAGAACAGCCAGGTATTGCACATTACAGACCTGTGCTGTTGTTTTACTTCATTTCACTAGGTGGCAGTATTGCTTAGTTTCTCTTGCCCACCAATAACGAGTTAAATGTATCCAGTGTATTTTGTGGCTCACGTTATTAGACCACTGCTCTGTCACATCTTATTTTCGCAGGTACATAATGCCATGATTCCATAATGTGATCAGTTAAGATTTGCAGCTGTATTTAGTTTTGCCGGTGGCTTTTCTTTAAAGATCTTTAGTTATCTTGAGCTGTTGTGGAAGGAGGATCCTGTATCCTGTTGTTTGCGACCAATATCTATGTAAATAGAAGTTTTGGTGATAAATTTCCTAAATTCTTTGACGTACTCCATCACAATTCTTCAAATATCTAACGTGTGCTACACATGGAATTTGAGAGAATCTAAAATAATCCCCACCCCTTCCTCTGCATCTCCTTACTGCCCGATCTGATCATGCTGACCCAGATCACCACACCACCCTGTCCAGCCTGAAGTCGGTTCTTATCACCCGTCAGTGTTGGGTGCTCACACACAGATATATCGGAGCCATACTAGGCTCTCTCTGAGTCTCCCACAAACCCCCTCCCTCTCATAACACATAAACCCAGACCAACCTCGGAGGTCACACCACAGCAGCAGTGGGAAGGGATTTTGTCTGACTCGCGCTCCACCAGACATGACCAGCTGTGTTTGTGTGGGTGCCTGGTCAGTTCAGTGACCTTGCTAAGATTTAAACACTCCATCCAAATGGCAAAAAATCCCCCCGAATAGAAAACATTGCTGTCGGGTTATTACATAATTATATAAAACAGCCAAAGCGTTGACAGTCTCATAGGCTGTGTATTGGAAAAGTACCAGACCCAGAATCATGGATGTGGTTTTGATGCTGCGTGACTCTTGCCTGATCTAGTTCAATTTGGTGTGTAAAGGTAGCTGTGTGTGGTGCCTGGCATCAAGCCCTGGCACTGTTTATGCCAAGCACCTGCTTGTAATGAAATGTTAAACGTGGAGCCTGAATGTGCTTGTCTAGGGCCTCTGGCTGAATGCTATGTGATGAAACTCAGCACTAATACGGATTCTCTCACTGCTGCAAGCAATAATGGAGCTGTGCCTGCTCACTCTGAAAGGCTGAACGGGTTCTGTGTTGCTTGCAGGTTGATTGTGTGGCTTCTGTGGTCGACCCCAAAAGACTTGCCGTCCTGCATAGTTATTCATGACTTCAACACATCAGCATTTATAATCCAGTGCTAATAACATGTAATAATCCCCAGTCAGGGAAGGCTTAAAATCCACACACATCCTGGTCATGTGATGAATAATTGAGTGGTTCCTGAATGACGACCGTGTGTGTGCATGCGTGTCTTTTTAAAATACGAATTCAATAAACCAGTGCGAATTGAACCAGCGGTTAGGAGTGGGTGTTTAATTCCAAGCGTGTAGTAGAGGTGTAATACTGAATATTCTCTGGAGTTTAATCCTGGTCTGACATTTCCTCCCTCAGACAGTCTTTTGTGTCTGTTGAATTCCCAGCGAGGTTTTTGGCAGTGCCAGGACCACATTACCGACCAGGCATAACATTATGACCACTGACTGGTGAAGTGAATAACACTGATTATGTCTTCATCACAGCACTGATTAGTGGGTGGGAGATAATAGGCAGCAAGTGAATATTTTATCCTCAAAGTTGATGGTAGGAGCAGGATTTGAGTGAGTTTGTCAAGGGCGTAGGGTGTTCCTGGTCTGCAGTGGTCGGTATCTAGATTTGGTCCAAGGAAGTGAAAGTGGTAAACCTGATCATGGCCAAGGATCACTGGTTCACGTGAGGAGTGAAGACAGGCCCCTGTTGTCAGATCCAACAGGCAAGGTACTGTAGATCAAACTTCTGATAGAAAGGTGTCAGTACACAGTACAGTTTGTTGTGTATGGTGCAGAAAGGGGCGGGTGCCATCAAACTCTTAATTATCAAACGATCGTAGCTGTTTATAGTTGCTGCACGGCTAGCTTTGGATTGCAAAGATAAATGTAAAGGTGAAAGGGTGTGATCCACAGTACATTGAAAGAAGTAATATTTACTTCATTAAACTGCATTTTTCCTACACAACTAATATTAACATTATCAAAGTAATTACAGTTTAGGATTCATGGCTGTTTATTAGGTAAGATTTATCATTGTGATTTCTTCTATCTTTTGACTGCAGGTATAAGGAGGGAGGAGAGGCGCTGCTCACACTTTTGCCCTCAGAGGAAAAAGGCATGATCGCTCAGCTGCAGGAGAAAAAAGTCCCCATCAACAAAATCCAGTGAGTGACCAACTAAGACCAAATGTTTATGTAGACTTTTATGTGTCATAGATTATATAACAGCTTTTAAAATGTTTAGGATTTCCTGTTTAAATTTACTGCATAATCTTTTTTTTGCTTGTCAGTGATTGAAATACTATTGCTGGTGACCTTTCATGAATAATGGTCTGGGACTGTTATTGATGCTACAGCATGCAATGATGTTAGTGATACAGACAGTTAAAATGGTCACACTTATGCTGAGTAAAGGTGTGTCAGATGTGATCCTACAACCACCAGGATGGTCTGCAATGAACTAGGTGCTGGAACAGGGTGACAAGCTCCACAGTTAGGTTAGCGTTATGTCCACAGTTATATTTCCATTATATTTACCTTAAGGTTAGTGTAGTTAGTAGGCTGCTGAGAAGTTCAGAACTCTTAGTGGTGCTTAAAGAGGGCGTTACTTTACTGACACATCTTCTGAGTCCCCAACCTCCGTGCTCCTCTTTTTTGCATGTGCTTTGGACAACCAGGGTCCTTATACACCCCTCGGTTTAATCTAGTCATTCCCCACCCTAGTAGCAAATTATTTAGCCAAGTATGCCATAGAGGACTCCCAGCCGCCCGGTAGCCGAGCGGAAACTCGAACCGTAAAGTCAAGATTCCTGGAGCTGGTGTGCTAGCAACTCATCACGCTTCACCACCTGAGCATCCGGTTATTGATTATCACATGTACCATCTAAAGCCATAAAGAACTAACATTTGCAAACTAAGTGTTTTAGACGATCAGTTTTGCAAATGAATTATGTGAATATATTTTTGACCATCATGTGCATTAAATCATTTAACTACAGTAGAAGTTTTACACACAAACCAACATGTGAAAGTTGTTTGTGTGGGTAGCATGTGGTCCAGCTGGCAGTTAGCAAATCTGGCTTGTGGTTTATCAGCAAGCAGCAGAGTTATGGCTTCTGTGTGAGTGAGGGGAAAAAACGTCCCCATGATGTCATGCCACTGGTAGTCCAGAACGTTTGGTTGTGGTGCTGCATACATAATCAGTGCTGGATCAGTAGTGCTTAAATGAATTTAAAACTGGACAGTATGATATACAGGTGAATTAGCATGCACGCTGTGCAATAAAGAATGGCCTTTGTCTTCGTATGTGACATATTTGCATAACCACTGATGGCATGATGTTGAAAAGTATGATAGTGATGCTCTCTGCACTGTTGGTTTAATGCATTTTAAAAAGATGTGAGACAAAAGTGATTTATTAGCTTTTAGCATTGAATGTGACTGAGCATGTTTGCTTTGCTATGCAGGGTGAACCCAGAGAAGCTGATGTGTGTGAGCCAGAAGCTCGAGGCCTTCCTGGCACAAGAGAAAGAGCAGAAGGAGCGAGCTCAAAGGGTGAGCGTCTGTACCCATCATTCCCGCAATGACTCTGGCCTAATGAGGTAGTTTTTACACAGTTAAATTAAAGTTACAGCTGAAGGGTCTGGTTCCATCAGTGAATTTGATATTTGAAGCACTGCAGTAGTTTGCTAGTAATGTTTGTTGCTCAAGTCTTGGCCTCAACTTAAACACAGCTAATGATCAGAGATCAAGACCGAGATAAACACCAAATGACCAAAACCCATGCCAACAAAGATCAAAGCCAAGACATACTAATGAAAATCAAGACATGGCCGAATTCCACACCAAACCACTTCCTGCCAGAATAGATACAAAGACGAGAACAGGGTCCACCATACCAACATGATTTAAGATGCAGTCAACATGAATGCCTGACCAACCACAAACCAACCAACATCACAGGCAAGATCAAGATTACCCAATAAAAAAAAACCCACTAGAACAAATCCTCAACAAAACACATTAAAACAAAACATAGTCCTTATCGCTCAGGCCCCACCACCAAGCTGCCACAGTTGGTCCCCTGAGCAAGGCCCTTACCTTCAGTTGATCACTGTGAATGAGTCATATATGTCGATGTAATGAATTCTGTGTGCAAAGATCTCAACAAATTTTGTCTCATCATGTCACATTTTCATTAACCATCATGTTTTTAATTATTTTGTGGTGTTTCATAAGGATTTTTACTACTTTGCTCTTTTCTTCTGCAGTGTTTTGTGTCCTACCTTCGATCTGTCTATCTGATGAAGAACAAAGTCGTCTTTGATGTCTTCCAGCTCAAGCTCTTACAATACGCCATGTGGGTACACTTCTAAAATACGGAGTGTCTGATTTGCTCTTTTCTCCTAGTGCTAGTGATTTAACCAGATGTTTGTAACCTTGCAGACTTCAGACTTGCATGTCCAATGCTTACAGGTGTTTGAGTGGCCCAGTGAACTAATACTCTAGCCCACCACTGTGACACTGGCCAGAGTAATGTCCTCTCCAGGGTATTCCTCCCTTTGTGTAAATTAAATTAGGGGAGAAAATATCTGACCTCCATTATAAACAGGGTTGGAAGGCATGAGGGTGCTGACTTGACACTTGTAGAGTTTTTTTCAATCTTAGGTGAGGGATGTAAGCCAGAAAAATCGATTGCAGAGAAATAAATAATAATTAGATACACTTGAATGTGAACGCATCCTTGTGGGGCTTTGTTGGATTATGTTGGATTTTGTAAGCCACAGTGGAACCAGATTTCTTTTTTTGTTTTGCCTGGGTCGCATAACAAATCGTGAACATAAACTGTGTCACTTGGGAAATAGGTTTGAGCATCCCAGTCTTACACAGACTGTATTTACTTATATTCCAAATGTGTATTACATGTTTTCAAACCTCATACATACATTTGTCTCTCTGACTCAGTCATGAAGTAATTATCACTGAATGTTGTGTGCATGGTGTATATGTTATTTACATCTTCAGCCTAACTACCCCTTCCCGTGTTAGGTCTCTGGGTCTGGCCGTTGCCCCACGGGTGCGGTTTCTGAACAGAGCCCAGAAACAAAAGGAGGAGGCAGCGTTAGAGGTCAGCGCTGCATCGGATGCAGACTCGGATGATGAGCTCAGGAGCTTTAAGGCCCAGCTCAGATTAGAAAAGCCCAGAAACTCAGACTCCGAGTCCGAAGAGGAGGATTCGGATGAAGAAGAAGAGAGTGACGAGGATGAGAAGACGAAACCCGGAGAACTGCTCGGCTCGTCTGACGATGATGAAGACCTGAGGGATACGGATCTGCTGACAGTCAAGCGCAAAAATGTATTTAACGTCACCGATAAGGACGAGGAATTAGAGGTGAATCAAAAACAATAATGCACTCACGTCGTCTTGTTCACACTTGATTTAAATCTGTCTTTAAGTTGCTGGGAAGTTATTACAAAAGACTGCTGTGACCGCGGCTACAGAGCACACAGCGTCAGACATGCCATCACTTCTAGTTAAATATTTTCACGAGGTGCTTATTTTTGGAAGGTTTGACTTTTGTCATAGACATTACTAATAAACACATTTTTTGCTAACAGCAAAAGTACAAAAATAAGATACGCCTTAAAAGCTTAAATAATTGGGGAAAGAATGATGGTTCTTAAAACAATATTTTTCCATTGTTGTTCCATTATAATGTCATCAGCAAAATGTTTGAGTGTGTAGTCACTGATTCTGTGCATTCACATCATCGCAAGAAAATCTTCCCCTTAAAGCTTCTTTGAGCGTACAAGGTGGAAATCAGATGAAGCTAAATCAGGACTCCTTCCATTCTCACCACTTCACACCCAAATATAAAAGTGTGGAAACTTTTTGAAGATCCTTCATAGTAGCATTTGCAGATAAAAAGTAATGTTTTGTTGATTAACTGATTGAACTAAGACGATTTCTCTTTCAGCTTGCATTCTTTCTCTTGTGGTTTGTCTCAGTGATTCATTCTGAGACATTGAGTTGCTCAGCAGTTAACATTCTGGACTGTCAAGTTTTCACTGTTTGGCCCTTGACTCTTAGCTCAAACTGTATTTAGGCAGGTGACTGGATTAATTGAAAGGTCGGTGGTTCAAGCCTCATCACTTTAAGTCACTTTGGTAAAAGGTGTCTGCTAAATGTTGAAAATGCTACTAAAATGATCCACGTATGCAGTTTTCTTCTTGTAACATTAACATGATGTCACTGAAAAAAGTGTTAATCTGGGCTTCAAATGGTTAAACTTGTAATTTTTTGATTGATGCTCTTTGTGAGCACCTTTGTGAAATGGCCTCTTTGCTATTTTCAGCAGACCCTCTAGATGTGTCATATGATGTATACACCTCTGTCTGCCTCCAGCTACTCCTCTGCAGGTCTTGTGCGTTATAGATTTTTTGATCTTTAATCTCAGAGTCGTTCCAACTAGGTAGTTACAGTTGTTGAGGATCGTTTGTGTAGATGTTTTAAAGAGCCTTTAAAATTCATTTTATTATGAGCGTTTTATGTCTATAATAAAACCTTTTCTTTACCTGGCTTTAAAAATATTCATGAATGTGGAAACACCTTGAGTTCTTCTGCCCACATTTAAAAGCATTCACTTTATTACCAGTAGGGGTGTTTGTAAGTCAGGGTGTTCAGGTGCAGCAGTAAAGTACACTAGAGATCGGCAGATATCCTGTAATCCTGGGTTAACCGGTGAACTATAATCTTTAATAAACAGTCTAGTGGACTGGAGTGAATGCTGCTCATCAGGTTATAATAATAATAAAGATTTGTTTAGTGGATGTTCTCCCACCTCTGATTATTTAAGGTTTTGGAGGAGCACTGTTGCTATCTCAGGCCTCCAGCAGGAATAACTTAAAGGTCTTCTGGTCAATATTTAATTGTGCTTAGCATTACGAATGAGGTGAGAACATCTGCACAACAAGATAAAAAGTTTTGTTAAAACTATGTTTTAGAAACATTCTTCCTGTAAAGGTGTAGTACAGACTTTTAGCTTCAGTATAATTTAGTGAAGACAGAATGTCACTTTAATGTTTTGTACATTTCAGATGAACAGAATTTTAAGAACAGCTTGGTAGCTTCATAGTATGAAAAAATATGTCAACAGCCCTTAGTAAAAAATAAATGAGACCCGTGATGATCAGTCTTACTCTGCAGTAAGATTCATTTCATGTAACTATGCTATCGCCATTGAGTAATTGCATTTCTCAGTACACACCTGAGTCTTCTTATGATTATGTTTGTCTGATATATTTGTCGGTGTGTGTGTGTGTGTGTGTGTTCAATGAAATCCTTTTGCCAAAACCTTTTTGGAAACTGGGCTTTGAGTGTAATGTGTCAGCCATTGTACAGCACGCCTGGAACTGAGAGGGTTGATGTTGTAGCTCAAGTGCCCAACCTTTCACCCGTTAGACGTCCTCTGCTCCACAACCTGTGAACTGTGTTTGGTTCTGGAGTTTTAGTTAAAAAACATGGAATGTTAATTAGATTTTCAAGTCCTTTACATTTACAATTACATCTTCAGCATTTAGCAGATGCCTTTATCCAAAGAGACTTAAATTATAGTTTCAGTATACTCTCTGAGCAATTAGGGTTAAGGGCCTCGCTCAAGGG
>JAYDZG010000014.1:16139880-16150356 GCA_034509265.1 Microcambeva bendego | reverse complement strand
GTGTGTGTGTGTGTGTGTGTGTGTGTGTGTGTGTGTGTGTGTGTGTGTGTGTGTGTGTGTGTGTGTGTGTGAATTTAACATGAAGCTGAAGTGTTTTCCAATAAAATCAATCAAATCAGGGCTTGATAAGGAATTAATAAAGATGTTAAATGAATTGTGAAACACTACTTATTTCGTGCTAGTAAAAAGATCAAAATATTACTCACACTTACCTTTTTAACTATTTTACTGATTGTGGAAATGAATATATAGATAAAATGTTATTTCATTGTTTGATCAGTACAACATTTTATTTCATTTTAAATCACCTATAATAGCTGCTGGAATTTCCAGAGCCAAAACAACACAATAAAAATCTAACTGTCCTAAATAGATAAACCTTCCAATCCAGATAAATAGTAAATAAGGTGTGCTTCAAAATTAGTGGCTTAAATTGGTGTGCAGTAAGAACAATCAAGATTATAGTTCATGTATTATTTATTAAATGGTATCTCGAGGTGTGAATCGTTTCTAGAAAGCTAAAGTGATTATTTATTAGTGGACACCCCGAGCAAGAGCGTAATTTGACTTGTGATAGTGTAGACACGTCGGGATGATGGAGGATGACGTCAATGGTCCTGAGTCTGAATTGTGAGATTATCCAAGCGCTCAATGTGTGTGTGGGATCTGGGAACCGGACAGGACTAAGCCCATCCAGATTCATCAGGTATCGACTAGAAGAACGTATGAAGTGTAAAGGAAGGATGTGAGCATAATATTTCATTAGAATAGTTACTTATTCTTCGGTGTACCGTGTCAGGCTCCGTATTGTAGAGGTCCGTATGTGGTGTCGGCGGCTTTGCACCAAGGATATTGGAATCTAAGAAGTTAAGAATAAAACAGGACTTTATCTTTAGGACTACGACCCTGTGATCGTTCGAAGATGAGTTTGAGAAGCTCTTGGAGCTGTTTGAATGGCACCTGCACCGAGAAAGTTGAGCCCTACCAGACGCCTCTCTCCTCCACTTTTGCGCTCAGTCTTCTGAGCATCGTTCTCATCACGGTCGTGGGTTTGTCCCTTACCACTCACCACTTCCAGAAGGGGAAAATGATGAAGCGAAAAATTCTGAGAGCTCAGGAGGAATATGAGAGGGACCAGCGTAGTCTCATCCCGCCAGATGAAAAAGCGGATCCGAAGCTCGGCGTCATTGTGCGTACAGGCGCTGGACACACGGACACTTCGAGGCTTCCTTATCTCCATCTTGATCCCGGACATACCGGTCCTCCTCCGGCTCTCGGGACCCATCCCGCCGCTGGACAGACCGAGACCCCCCCTTCTCTTGACCATAACTCCACCACCGGATACACCAAGAATCTTCACCCTGCCACCGGACAAGATTCCGCAACGCACATCAATGAGGATCGTGGAGAACTTGAGGTTGTGGCTGTTTTATGATCATATAAAACTGCGTATTTAAAATGACATACTGCTCATTTCCACATACCACCCCTGGATTAGATGTGGCCATGTCTGCATTACGAACAGAACTTGTGTCCTTATTGGTGTATTTTGCGTGTAAAAAGATTAGATATCAAGACGAAAAGATGAGAAGGTCTGTGTCCTGCTTATGGTGATCTGAAGGTAGAGAGGTATTGTGTGTAATATTGCAGTACATATTACTGATGAATATATGTCCATATGTCCCATACTCACACTGGAGCATGTGGGTTTTATAGACATTTATTAATTTGTTTTGAAAAGCTGTGTAAGAACCTGGACTTTCTTGGTGTAATGGAATACCTCCACATCCATAGGAAACACGGACAGTTTAGGCGAAACAATGCAGAGGTCCCAACAGACAGTGGTCTGATGTGAGAATATTTTGTGGTGACTCTACCAGCCCTGTCACTTTAATGGATGTAAAAGCTGAACATCTGGGGACATTATTACATCTGGGGTGTATTACAAAGAAGCTCATCAAACGCCAAGTGGACATGTATATGTCAGTATAAAATGATTAAGACTTGTATATTTATAATGTAATTCCTTGTTTTAACTCCGTGTCTCTTTATCTGGACATATGGATTGTAGGCAGAGAGAAATATAAATAATCTAAACAGCAGGACAGATGTGGATTACATTGACCAAACTCTGATCTTACATAGTAATGCTATATATGGACAAATGAGACTATCTGTGATTTGTATATATGCAAAACACAATCACTAATTATCACTAGTCACTTAAAAAATATTCATTGGTGTTTTTCTGTCATATCTTTGTAAATGGACATATTAAACTACAAACCCAATTCAGAAAAGTATAAAACTGTAAATAAAATGTTAATTAAATTGTTTTAACCCACCAACTTTTGGAGGGCACTATTTTTGTTGTTGAAAAGGCTTTAGCTGATCAACAGACTGGGGTCTCTGGGGTCTCTATGCTTCATAATGTGCCACAGATTTTAAGAATAGAACAGGTCTGGACTTCAGGCACCTATAGTTTTATTTTTCCAAAAACACGCAGCTGTGCTACACACATGTACGAGGTTATCCATACCTTCCCAGATTGTATTTCAGCTTTGTATGAAAATCAGAATAGTCTTCTCCTGTGGCCCAGAGAACACACTGTTTATTTGACCAGCAACATATCAACCTTTCCAGTGGAATTATATCCATTATAGAAGCATGTTCGGTTGTAATGCAGTGCTATTTGCATACATTTAAATGTTTTACATTTTCATCATTTAGCAGATGGCCTTATCCAAAGTGACTTACAGTACAGTATACAGTCTGAGCAATGAGAGTTAAGGGCCTTGTTCAAGGGCCCAACAGCAGCAATCTGGCAGCAGTGAGGTTTGAACTGGTGACCTTTGCATTGCTAGTCCAGTACCTTAAGCCCTCTCTGTAAAATGATATCACAGCCACCATATATTGTAGTGCACTTTGTAAATTTATGCCACATATATTCGGAATTAAAGCTAAAAATGTAATTCAGTCTTGACAGTGCACAAGTACTTGAGGAGATTTGTATTTAATGTATTACATATTCTGCTAGTAGGATTTTCTTCCTTGCAGCTCTTTCATAAAGGCTCTCCATAAATCTCTTGAAGCTTAACTTTACCCATAACATGCATACGTAGGAATTGGTTTGTGAATATGTGAGACTGCCCAGTGATTGGCACCCTGTCCAGGGTTTATTTTTGCCTCAAACCGACCACAACCCCAAAAGAATCCATGGATGAACATCACTGTCTGTTGCAGCCACTGCCTTTGGCAACTTGGTGAGAGTGGTACAGCATTTTAATGAATTGTTTTCTTTAATTTTACATGAATCACATTGTTTAATGGGGAAACCAGAAATCCAGTCAGCCTTTCGATTTGCATGTTTTAACATTACAAATGTTGGCATAGATTTTTACCACTGTTATATCATTGTTTCTTTGACACTTTTTAATCATTTGACAGAAGAAGGCTTTGGTTCTTAACACCAGTAACAATCTTAATTGTCTTTTTTCTAGCACTGAGAACACTTCTGAATATTATTCCTTTTAAAACTGCGAAAGCTTGTCAGACCAAAATACAGTTTCCAATGTGCATTAGTTTGTTTTAGGTTAACTGATCAGCAGTTTTAGGTTAACTTAGAGCAGATCATGGCAACACCGTTTTGTTTTTGACAAATGGCCTTTAATAATGCATTCATGAGCAGTGTTGTTTACAGCATTTACAAACCCATGTTGAGATATCCATCCCAGAAGTATGCAGGGTCTAACCTTTTTGAATAGGTGGAAAATATTTTTAGGTTCAGGTATAATGTATGTCTTATTTTATGTAACAACTGCAAAAACAACATTAGGTGTGAACATTATATATAAAAAGAAGTTGAACAGCAGAACGGCTGGGGATTATAATGAACCTCTTGAACCATCAATATGACTGTGTCATGACAACCAGTCATTAGGCTTTGTGAATATTTTCCCTTTGCATGTATTCTGCACACATTCTATTTTAATCTTTCAGAGGTTGGGCAGTAATAAAGTGAATAGAGATAACTTAAACAGCAATACTAATTCAAAGCTCATTTAGCAATTATAAGTGCTTAAGTTAAGATAATTTTACATTATTTTAACTTGGCAAAAGTATTGGGACAAAGTCCTGGATTTCCTGTTTCAGCAGGACTGTGCCTCAAGTGCACAAATCAAGGTCTACAGACAATGCAAAAACCTCAGTTTAAAAAGCTCCAGTGTCCTACACAGAGCCTGTTCTTACCACAGCCATACTGAACAGCTTTGGAATGAACTGGAGTATTAAGGCTTTCTTGACCAACATCAAATGCTCATTTGACCAAATTCCCACATAAATAACTAAATAAGAATCATTCTCAGAAGAACTGGCTGAACTTGAGGTTGTGGCTGATTCATGATCAATGAGCTGGTAAATTTATGATCCAAAAAGTAAAGGTTGGTCAATTAAACTGAGATGAAGATAGTACATTAAAACACATAGAGAAAGAATACTTTAAACAGTATCTCATCTGCATTTTATGATTCATTCTATATTTGCATTTGAATGCTTATATTGAGATGCAGAAACAGGACATTTTTGTGCTGTGCAGTTTCAGAGAAATTATTTTTAATACTTTCCCAATCAGTGCTCTGGGGATTTGGCCAGAATTTTAATCTGTTTTCATACGAGACCAGAATGCAATAAGAAATCCCCTAGTAGTCCAAATCTCAGGTGCTTTGAACAATTAAAAATTAAGCTTTTCAAAAAACTGGAAAATCTGGAAAACTATTGACATTTGAGATCAAGATTTCAAATTACATTACAGTTGAAATAGGTTGAACTGGACTCTACTGGGATGTTATACTATCATTTTTTTCTGTTACAGCATGTCACATACCATTGAGCTGCAGATACAGATATAATTTGTTCCTTCGGGGCATAAAATTTCACTGCCAAGTCAAAGTTGATTTAAAGAAACAGGGATCATCTTTGACAGAAATACTCTTAATTTTTCATTTAGTACCATAAATCCCATAGGTGATATGTCAGTTAACCTGGGACAGATCGGGCAGTTTAATAAAGCACGTTTCTCTACCTTTAAAACTTTTAGAAATACCTCTGTTGTATTCAAGCTATGAATTGGTGACTCACTCCCAACATGTCTGAGGCAGATTTATGCCTCTAGGGGAGACGCTTGCCTGTCAGTCAGCCTAAACATGTGACTGGCAGCCAATCACCAGCAACCAAGATGAGCAGTGAGGTTTATTTAAACCAGGAGAAGGTGATGGGTAGCCTGACTGAGCCCAAGGACTCTGCAAAAACCTGGACCCCAGCTCTGAGACTAAACATGGCTGACAAAAGTGTGCGTATCAGTGGGGGGGCAGTCAGATATGGGGCCACCTATGGTGGCAACCGCTTGTTCTCTGCAGGCAGAAGTGGTGGTGGCAGCATGTCTATGTCCCGCTCCATGGGCTTTAGTGGGGGTCTGTCGAGGGGAGCAGGAGCTAGCATTGGCATGGGTGGTCTTGGTTTGGGGCTAGGGATGGGTGGAGGTCTAGGTCTTGGTGCTGGTGCAGGCATGGGTGGAGGTCTAGGTCTGGGCCTGGGTGGAGGTCTAGGTCTGGGCATGGGTGGAGCAGGTCTGGGCATGGGTGGAGCAGGTCTGGGCCTGGGGGGTGGTCTGGGTGGTGCAGCAGCCAAAGCTGCAGGTTTCAGAGCAGGTGTGGCTCCTCTGAGAGCTCGCCTCGGTGGCCGTGCGTTCAAGATCGGAGGTTATGGGTTCAACCCATCCTTCCTAAGCACCACTACCACAGCATCTGTTGGTGTCACACCAGTCCCTAGTGTTGATCCATCACTGCCATCACTGGATACAGTGCAGGTCACACGCTTGAAGGAAAAAGAAGAGCTGCAAGTCCTTAATAACAAATTTGCCTCATTTATTGATAAGGTAAGTTGATTTATAAGCACATTTGTTTAAATAATAATCAAGCCAATATTGATGTGCTTTATATTAGATGGGCATTAGAAGTAGTCATTCTTGGCTAGGGTCATTAGGACAGTCATAGATACATGTTTTTCTTTACCATGATCATTTCTGTTACTGATTTTTAATAAAGGAGCTTAAATCCTAATGCTTTTTGTTATTAATCTGATCCAGGCTCGGTCACTAGAGCAGCACAATGCCATCCTGAAGGCCAAAATTGCCATGTTTACCAACCCCGACCAGGGTGGTCCTGTCAGCACTTCTATCCTGCTCACTTCAGCCATTGGAAACTACAAAACCCAGATTGACGGCCTCACTGCCAATAAAGAAGCCATCATCGCAGAGATTGAACATTTTAAAGGCATCATTGATGATGTACAGAGCAGGTAATGTTTGCTTCTTTCTTTTATAGATTGGTGTGATTTATAAATGTAGAGATCCATTACATTTACAATACTTTATACTGATATGTAACAAAAAGCAGTGTTCAAATAAAGGGCCCAATTGGGGTAAATGGGATTCTGAAATGGCTTTAGTTTGATTGAAACAGATTCTTCAGCTTATGGAATAGCACAAAATTATTTCAAATGATGGCAAACAAAAAGTTCAGCAAACAATGCGGATAGAATAACCAAGCACAGGCTTCTCCAGCCTTCAGCGACAAGCCATCTGTCATAGAAAAGGAAACATAAGGAACCTTGAGAACCACCCATTTGCCCATGCAAATCTCTACCTCACCAACTGGCTCTCCCTGTGCATAGCATGGATTTAAAGGTGGGGCCCACTGCAAAAAAGGGACCTCACACCGCCATTGAGGCCATTCGCTCTCCCAGGGCACTTTGATGGTGAGGCCCAAAGCACAGCAACACTGACAATTTCCCAAAAAGCAAAAGAATGCTGCAGTTTCACACCAGTTAAAAAGCTTTAGAGAAAAGCAGTGTGCCAACAGTCTGTTAACAAATGAGATTGCAGAGCTGAGATGTTTTTCTGCAATATGGAAGAATTGAAGTAAAAAAATACTCATAGGGCACAGGTGACTGTCAATCGTCCAAGACTGACACAATCATGTGGAGCCCTATGCCACCTCTGCCAACCAAAAATGGCACAAAAAAACAGCTCTTAACGGAGGTCAGCTGCCATACTTCTTCAGCAGGTGCCACATTCTGCAATTTCAAAGATTCTCTTGTAACATGTTCAGAATGTGTGCTTTTTTTGTCTGGAGGATGATATGTTCCCCTTTAAAACAAATATAGGAGATGCAAACTTTTGCATTTTTTTTATTTGAAATAGTTTTAGAAGTTTCATATTAGATCAGAAAAGAAACTTGTCTTGTTTTTGATTTTCGAAGATTTGAGGAGGAGACGACTCATACCAAGACTCTAGAATTGGAATGGACCACATTAAAAGAGGTACAACGTTTAAGAATTTAGATTACTCTTTTTCACCACTGTGTTTTACACACAATTTTCCTCTACATTTTAACCCAATCTGTGATGTGAACCACAAATATACACAAAAGTGAATACGAGGGGGCAATGAGCACACGTGCCCGGAGCGGTGGGCAGCCCTATCCACGGTGCCCTGGGAGCAGTATCAGGTTGGGTGTATTGCTCAAACATATTTCAGTCATGACCTGTCGGCTCTGGGAATCAAATCAGCAACCTTCCGATCACAACCACATGGCCAAGGCTGCCCCCCACCAGGCAATGGGTTACAGCAATTCAATATTACAGCAATTCTTTTTTTAAAAACATATATATAGGCCAATTTAACAAAAGCTCAGTTTGTTTAACATTGTTTAATATTCTCTCAACAGGAGGTGGACAATCTGTACCTCACCATTTTTGAGCTGCAGAGCAATATCACTGGCCTGGAAGATCAGATCGCTCTGTCCAAGCAGGTGTATGATTCTGTAAGTGCACATCTGTTGTATGTTTTAAACCAACTTTTTGTTTTATAACTAATGCAGTTTGGGTTACACATATGATGATGATGATGATGATGATGATGATGATGATGATGATTATCCGAATAGTCGCAGCCGACCCTCGGTCACTTGATGGATCATAGTGGAGTAGTTTTTGCCATTGCTTTCTCCAGGGTTACACATATAAATGAAGGGAAATTAGTTCTGTGGTTTGTTTTACAGAAAGTGAACGAAGTGAGGAACGTTGTGACTGGCTCTGTGAAATCAGCAGTCTCTATATCGGTGGATAATGCGGCTCAGGCACACGACCTGACGACTGCTCTGGCTGAAGTTAAGGCTCACTATGAAACTCTGGCCCAGCGCAGCAAACAGGACGCTCTACTATCCGTGCAGGACAGCGTACGAACATTTCATCTCTGATTAGAATATCTCTGATTTCCTGATCAAGATTAGTTTCAGCATTTTTAAGTTTGTAGGCCTTTTACGTGACAGGTTTATTAGTTGTACCAATATCGCCCCCTACAGTGCATTATTCATAATGCATTTATTAAATTCATTACGGTCAAACTACAACGTCTAAAATTATAATCTACATCACTGGTAATAATTGAAATCAGATTTTTTTTATATAAATATTTTTATTCCTGACGAATGTTTAACATTTACATCCGTGCTCTTCTGACGTCACGTTGTTTTTGTGCAGATCTCCACGATGACCGTAACGACCCAGCCTGCCATTCAGACTCTCTCTACTGCCAAAGAGGAGCTAAGACTTTACAAAATGCAGATCGACTCTGTCCAGAGAGAGATTGACCGGTTAAAATCAGTGGTGTGTACCAACACACATAATGTGCTTAAAACATTAATTTAAATGATGTCCCTACTTTGCTGTTACAACAACCCACACTTAAAAAAAACTGACCTAGGGTACATGATACCTGCTTCTGTTGAGCAGTACAATGACGTGTGCTTAAACCCTTTTAAACAATATAATATAATTACATAATTTAATTAAATTTAATGTAATATATCTTGCAGAACATCCAGCTGGAGTCTCAAGTGGATGATGCCGAATCTCACTCGAGCACCCACACCGACACCTACATGGAACAAGTGTTGACTCTCAAAGCGCAGCTTGATGACATCAGAAAGGTTATTGACCATCAAATACATTAAATCTGTCAAGTTTGTGTTTTGGTTTTATTTAGGTATGTGTATGTTTTAACTAACATATGATCTCTCTTGTAGCAAATTACCCATTATGGACAAGAGTACCAGGAACTTTTGGCCAGCAAAATGTCTCTGGATGTTGAAATCACAGCCTATAAGAAACTACTAGATAGTGAGGAGACCAGGTAAAATATTTAAAAATAAATGTGGATTAAACAACATGGGGTAGTTTCCGGAGCAAACCAGTGCTTCAGTTCATCTCACTGGGGCTGAAGTTTCTTACTGACAGTGTGTTCATATATCAAATGTTTTGTGATTCAGGTTAAAGTCCGGAGGAGGAGTCACTGTGCACATGTCTAAGACGTCAGTAGGAGGAGGAGGTGGAGGAGGTGCTGGTGGTGCTTTGGCTCTGGCTGCAGGAGGAGGAGGAGGACTGGGAGGAGGTGCTGGTTTGGGTCTTGGGGGTGGATTTGGCTATGGAGGTGGTCTTGGAGGTGGTCTCGGAGGTGGTCTTGGAGGTGGTCTCGGAGGTGGTTATGGAGTGAGTGTTGGAGGAGGTGGTTATGGAGTCAGTGTTGGAGGAGGTGGTCTTGGAATGGGATTAGGTGGAGGACTGGGGCTAGGAGCAAGTGGAAGCAGCTATATGTCTTCCAGCATGAGCAGCAGTGGACGTGAGTATTTGTCCTGTAACATAATCTGAAATTACATGTTGAATATGTTGATTCAAACGGCGCTAATCATTGTCCTTTGCTGTATGGTGTAAAACTTATTAATTGTTATTATTTTATTACTTTATTATATTACTTATTATATTACTTATTGTTAAATAAATTATTATATCATTCTCACAGTAAACATACAATTGTAGACTAGATCTGGTTTGTTTTATCTTACTTTTATTGCCATTCAGAGTGAGCAGATAATATTTTAGTTGGAGCATGGTTCTCCTGCTGACTCTGAAGGTTTAAATATCCCAACAACACTGGTGCACCAGATGATACATTTACACCAGAAGAACACTCACAATTACCGGGTTATAATCATGTTGCAGTTCTGAGATTGATCCACTGCCCAAACATTAGTTTGGTTATGGGGTCTCCTTTCCAGTAATGTCTTGTGGGGGTTGATAGTTGGTACATAGCAATATATAGACTGCAGCTAGTGATAGTACACCCATAAAGTAACAGTAAACTATTATTATCGAAAGGTGTTACTGACCAATTTCTCAGCGAATGCTCAGGGTTCCATCTGGTTGCACCATTTTTAAAGCATCGGCATGAAAGGACACTGCTCCTCAAGTGGAGTAGTCCAGCTCAGTGAAGTGCATCTTATAATACAGTATATGGCTTGCATGCAGGATTCAGTTTTGAAATATTTCTTTGGCAGAAGACATATTATGTAATTGTGGATA
>JAYDZG010000014.1:16056164-16068589 GCA_034509265.1 Microcambeva bendego | reverse complement strand
TATGACAACTTTTTGCTTACGAGTTTAGCACTTTAACTGCCCTAGAACAGAAAGCAACAGAACAGACTGATTTATTTACATACGGGTTATATAGGAATTGCGAACCCTTTACCTTAAATTACTATTAAATAATTATGGATGTTAAATAAATCTATTGGTGGTGGGGATTGAACCAGTGACCTTCCGTTTACAAGTCGGGCTTTCTCATACTTTTTTAAGCGACCAAGACCATACTAAATTATGAATCTTACACACTGAAGTTTACTAGCAATAACATGAAGCCTCCACACGGGGGCCCTCGCGTACAAGTTTATTTAATTAATATTTGTTTCTCTCTCGGGTCCATACATTTCTTTCGACTCGAAACCCATCCAGGTTTTCAAACAAGCAACAACCTTTCTTTATAGTGAAGACAATTTTAATGTTTAACATCTCTTAACTAATGATCTAATAAAATAACTCTTGGAATTTTAGGAAACACCTACACACAGTCTTCAGTCTTCTGGGTCACAGTCTTCTGATTTTACTCTAGTAATAAAATACAAGAGATATGACAAATAAATCCTCTTAATCACAATCAAAAGTGTACTCAATTCAAACAGTTTGAAAAAAATGAGACACATCCAAGACCAGACCATATTTTCTCTCCAGTTTGCTTTAATAGCTGTTTAATAGCATTCCAAGGATCAGAAGGTATTTTCAGGGCAGGACAACTTGAGTGGATCTGATGCAAAATTAAATAAATAATGTCAATGAAGCACCTCAGTCTGGATCATGGGTGTAAATGTGTGTGAACTACATTCAGTACAAACCTTTCCTTCCAGCACATCATTTTTAATCATTAAAAAAATAAAAACATTCACAGTTCAGCAAAAAACCGCATGAACTCTGCCACAGCAGAACCCTTTCCCTTTTAAAACATTGTAAAGATGTAGTGAACTAACATCTCGGAATACAATGCAACCAAACTTCACGTGGGTTTTATCAGTCCACAGTAATCAAACCACTGAGAGCTGAAAAATCAAAACACCCATCCAAAGAGTTACAGTAAAACTCATAAATTAAACTAAAACGGATCTGGTCAGCTGGCTGCTCTTCACTGAAGTAAGAAAGTAAACCGAGTCAGCTTTCATCACTGAACCAGAGCGCGACCTACAGTTCAAACAGAACAACCTCATGAACGAACATCACGAACACAATCTTCATTGCGTTTCAAACACAAAAATGAAAAACTAATTCTACAAAAGAACAGGATTTGGGCATGGAGGGAAAATGTGCATGGAGAGATGTGTGCAAGTCTCCCCACAGTGCATCAGGGTGAAGCTTCACATGCTGGACGAAGGGCTCAAAAAGGGGAGAATCGCTACTTCTTCCAGACGGTATAAAACACCCACCTGCAATCATATGTTAAGGAAAAGCTTCAACAGATTCTACTTAACAACTACATGTTCCGATGGCTGGGATTCCCAGCAGTTTAAATGAACGAATAACCATGTCGATACAGTGTGAGCAAGTCTATATCAGAAATTTATTTCATCCAACAACAAGACCTGGTGCAATAATGTAAAGGTTATGTAAAGGATACAGCTCCATGTAAGAAGGAACACACACCACTTCTTTGGAGAAGTCCACCTTGCATGAAAGCCTTCCCAACAGCTCCTCATACTCAGTAAGTGCCTCGGTCAGATTCACACAGTTCCCCTGAGGGACAAATTAAACATTATACAAGACCTGAGTACACAAACATGACAAAGTTGCTTAAAAATCACTTACCTGAGTAAAGTACTTCCCAGTAGGACATAAAACTTTGATTGACAGGTCAAGAATAAGCCTCAGGAACTCCCATGTTGACTCTGTAAATACAGTGAAATTGAATACAAGAGCAATTAAAGCACTTTGATAGTCCTACAGCTCTAATGATTTTAATAATTTAAGAATAAGAATTGTATATGATAAAAAAACTATTAATAAACAGACTTTGTTCAAAAAGTAAGCAAAAGGGTGTGAGTCATGTCTGATAAAGAGATCTTTATGAATCAGTCAGTGCCTTAAGATAAAAAAAAAGCTCATGAGACCGATTTCATACCCTCCTCCGGTGCTGTAGAAATAGGGACTGCCGTTAGGTCATTAATGACATAATCAAACATCCTTCCCTCTTCTACAAACTTTTTCAGAACTGGAACACAGTCCTCCACAAGCACCTAAATCAAGAAGGAGAAAAATGTGGCCATAAAACGTTGACATTTCTTCAATATATGTTAGCTAATAACCACAAAAGGACAGTTAAACTTGAAGCAATGCTGTCAGCTCTCACTAGCAACATCAACCAGCTTCTGTCCACAACACTTGCCACACTTCTAGTTAAGCCAGTCAATTATTGTGAAAAAGGTCAACCACAAATGTGTACTGTTTGCTTACTTCATAACAGTCTCCCTTCAAGCTATCCAAGACGTTTCCACACGTCTTCCTCATGTGTTTCCGACATCCGTCGATCACCAGCTGATCGATGTGCAAGAACTCGTTAAGGAAACGAATCAGACTGCATCCGATCAATTCACTTTACATTTATATTAAGTAAGTTAAATATCGTCGCTGTGTGATGAAAAACACGTATCTCCAGGTAAAAAAGCTCAGCGTTACCTAGTTACAGTCACACACACACACACACACACGAATGGAAGGGGGAGGGGTTAAGGTTTTGATGCAAAAAAAATCACCTTTACCAACATATAGAGAATGAGACCCACATTCCACACATGTAAAAAATGAAAAACACTAAAAATGGAGATACATGTTTTTCATTGGACACTGAGAGTATGATGCTACCCTCCACAGACCACTGTAAGCGGATGCTAAACACAACAGCCTGTTATCTGACCATACACATTTGGTCATTATTAAGGTCACTAAGATACTAAAATACGAAATGAACAGTTGTTTTGGGGGTGGTGCTAATGTTTTGGCACAGACAGGGCCACCAGATGCTGAAATAGTCGAATGAAAATGCCTGCTACATCAATGCAAGATTTTAATTAATTACCTTAATTTAAACAATCTATTAAACAATTTATTTCTGGAGGTAGTTGAAAAACTATTTTAAAAAATAATGGATTATTTATTCGGGTTCAAAAATATGGTGTCTCTGTTGTTTAAAGTGAATATCGATTCATCTTAAAAGAATCATCATTATGAATCGATTCCCAAAATTAAATGAGTCGTATAGATGATTCCTGAATCGTTACATCCCTCCTTATATATACTCAGTTTTATAAGCTTGTGCTATTCGCTAAAGATGAAAATACAATATGGTGGGAACTGCAAGGATATTTCCACCATGGTGATATTCTTTGGTTTGAGCTTTACTGCTTCACAGAGAATCCCCCCATCTCCTCCACCCAGGATCAGAACCTCCTTCCCAGCATACTGCTCTTTGCCACTGCCCATGATGGCCTGCGTGTATGGCAAATCACTTTCTGCCAAATCTGAAAGTCAAAAAAACGTTTAGCTTAAAAATGTTCACATCTTAACCAAGTGAATGCAAAGTGCATGAATCATACAAAATACACACAATATACATGATGTGGGAAGAATGACTCTACGATCATAGAGTAAGGTAAGGTAAGGTTAAAAGATTGATATTGAGGATGAGTTTATGAAAAACAAACAACACTTCATGTAAAACTTACTAACATCTCCGTTGAGAATGAGGATGTTACCAAACTGAAGTGAGTGCAGGATTTTGATGTTTTGGTAAGCCGAATCTTTCTCATACACAACTTCATCAATGTCATACTCAACCAATCTGCCATCGGCTGTAGGCCAGTAACGGTCCACTTCTGCCCCACGGTTCAGTGCAGGAAGCCTAACAACAACACAGATATTCAAACAATTTATAGACAAGTGTATAAAAAATAGCACACCACTGTGTTCTCCACAGCGCCACCGACTTGGCAGGGCAACAAAACAAACACAATTGCCCGTGTTTGCGGAAGGAAAGGTCAGACGGGTCTCTTCCTGTGGCCAATACACTGTGTGATCTCCGGGGGAGGGAGTCACATGTAGCAACATAGCTGTGAGAACCCAACACTGGCAGGTGATAATAAGTGGCTGCGGACATGTGATGGAGGGTGTGTGTGGTGATTCAGCTATCCTTGATTGTCCTCTGATTGATGGTTATGCAAGTAGAAGATGATTTACAATTGGAATTAAAAATAACAAGATTGGACGACAATGAGAAACAAATCCAGAAAATAAAGTACAACAGATGGGATTCTCACCTTTTGACCCTTTGGATAGTTCCACACAGGAGAGTCCGTAGTTTATTTTCCAGTGCATTCAGTAGCTACAGAGATAGATTACACACAGCTCATTATATACAGTGCTTTATTGTATATGTATGTATATATAAACACTCATATAAACAGCCGTGGGGAAATTTTTAATAAAATAAGACTTAATAAGAGATGTCAAAAATAAGAGTCTCTTTATCCCGGCACCTGTTAGTGTGTTTCTGGGTGGGATATATTATGCAGCAAGTGAACATTTTATTGTCAAACGTTAGAAAGAGGAATAACTTGAAAGTTTAAGAAATTGAGTGAGTTTTATGAGGGCTAAATTGTGTTGGTTAGAAGACTACAGCTATTGTGGGGTGTTTTTGGTCTGCAGTGGTCAGTATTTATCAAAAGCGGTCCAAGGAAGGAACAGAGGGAAAACGGACTTAAGGACACAATATCAGGAAAATGGTCATAATGTTACGCCTGATCTGTGTATATCGTGGCCTGTGTATATCTGCTGACTGACCACAGGCACTGTTCACGGGTGGGAGTGGATGTGGACGCATCACTCACATTGTCGACTTGAGCTATTTCGTCTTCTTCACGACACTGCAGGTCAAAAGTCACCAGACCCTCAGGGTGCAGTCTCAGGATGGCAAACCTGTTTAAGTAGAAAAAAGACAAGAGAGATAAACTGCTTATTACAGGAAAAGAGATAGATAGTGTTCTTGCAGAAGTACAAACAGACTTGCTCCTGAAGCAGTTAATACATGTCCAAAGCTGCAGAAAGAAATGTATGTGATCAACATTTCAGCTCTGACTGAGCTGACTAATCAATCAATGGCACTGTAACTACACCAGCTATGTTTAGAAGCTGATTCAAGCCTTTTTCAGGTCCTGAGAAAAAGCCCAATCACCGTTGATGATTACCGCCATGCAATAGACACACTAAGCACTTGCAGGACAGTGGTGAGGTCCAGCTTTATGTCAGTCAAAAGCAACATATTGTCAGCTGGGTTTACAGGTCACAAGCTAAACATGAATTGTGTGCCAAAGCTGGAGAACTGAATTTCACAAAGCCACTAAATCTCAACACATCGCTGTCCAGAAGATACGTATTTGCCCAATCAATGGTCAATGCAGAGAGGGCCTAAAAACAACCTAATGTTTTTGAGTATGGAGTACATGAGGTGGGGGTGTTTGTGACCTCAGCAAAGATGTACCGTGTTAAGTTCTGGTCACTAGTTTTAAAATTGTGGTAAGCCTTAGTGGAATGCTTAAGAGCATTTTAGACATGGACATAAAATGAAAAATCAAACAAAGGGACAGTTAGATTTACCAAAACTAACTGAAATCTATCCAGGTAAATCCATTCCCAAGAAGTATATAAAATGTGCATTATTAAATTAATTTTACCTTAAAATGCAATTTATTCATTTAGTTCACTCAAGTTTATTTAAACTGTACACACATGGTGATTTCAAAAACGCCTACACACCTTTCTGTGTTTAAAAGGGCACTTTGCAACATTACTTACAGTGCTGTGAAAAGTATTTCGTGTCAATGCACCTTTGTGTATGTGTCTTATCCCCTCCCTATCCCTATCTGATAAAGTAAAGCAGGCTAAAGCGGCTTTGCCTTTGGAGCTGCTTTTTGACCTGATAACTGATGGAACCATAAATTCTGACACCCCCCCTTATTAATATATTCATATTAAAGTTTCATTAAGACATATACTGAACCTTTTAGTCTTTTTCCCCCATCTGTAACAAACAGCTGTAGGTGTGTTGATTATCGGTGGTGGATGATGCTACCTACCTGCCATTCTTGCCAATAAAAGTGGCCAAGTACCCATGTCCCTCTGTATCATGGACAGTCTCTGTCATTTCCTGCTCTTGAAATAAAGACTGCAGGCCACGCATAGTTGCAGAACAGTCAGCTGGAACAAGAGATGAACAGATGGAGAAAAACTAATCAGCTATTCTGTTCTTCAACCTCTTAAGATTTCTCTAGAGGGAGCATTAGTCCTGCTGACCCTGCCAAGAAAATTACCCTTGTGTCTGATCTAATTCTGACTAAATCCACACATCACAATACATATAGACATACAATTGGTTATTAGATTCGACTGTGATGTAGTATGAACATTTCGATTATATAATACTTTATTGTACTATCATTTTGAGGTTTGTATTTGTATGACCCTATGAAAATCATGAGTATAAGATGAGGTAGTTTGCTGCACTGACTCACCGACTACACCCAGTAAGGGTCATCCTCACATTTCCATAGGAAGCAAATTAGGATGACTCAAACTCAAAGAGCTTTCTCACTTAGGATTAACCAGGAAATAATATTGCTCCTTCAGCTGAGTAAGGACGTCATTATCTAACCATCATCATCAGCTAAATGTAATGACAGTAATATCAATTCAGAAATCATAATGTGTACCCGCCAGGTGCGATAACATGGCTAGACTCAACACATTATATTACTTTTCAGTTCAGACACTGTTGTTGGTCGGAAAAGGTTTTATTTGTTAATTACTCTTACAATTAGTATCATTTACGGTAAACAAGCTGGATGGTTAGCCTAAAACAAGTAGAGAAAGAACAGACAAAATCAGAGAAAACAAGGTTATTTCTTCGAATAGCCTCGAAAGACATTATAGAACTTTATACACTCTGATTTGGATTGATAATACAGCGGAATTGAGCGGATTTTTTCTTCTTCAAACAAAACCACAACAAACTAATATAATCAATGATCTTAAATCTGTATACATGTGTATTTAAACAAAGAGATCCACTCCACCAGCCAAAGGTATGTGGACTCTCCTAGTAACTACTAATGGGCATTAGATGTTTCAGCCAGGCCCATTGTTACCAGGCTTTCATAAATCATGTATAAGCTTCCATCGTTGTGGTTGCACTTAAGGGGTGGAAAACTTTCCTAAATCAGCAAGACTCATTTGCATAAAGCAATGCTGACAAATACAACCTGGAGAAATGTGGTGGTCTGCACCTGACTTCAACCCTTTTAACCACCGTTACAATGAAGCGGAACAGCAGGTGCTTGGCCAATGGTTCACGTTCTTATACTTCTGTTCATATAGTGTATTTGTACCTGGATCATCTCTAAAAGAGTTCCACAATCAGTTAAATGAATTTTAAATCACTTTACTTAGTATGTATGATATAATACTAACAACAGCGATAATTTAATTCATACAAAAATAAAACTTTGCTCTCAATAGGAAAACGCGTTACATTTTACTACAAAGCCACTTCATGAGGTTCAATTAAGCGGAATACTGTTATATACGTGTATTTTAAGCTGCACGAAACAAAACACATACTGTTATACAAATACTTTCCTATATTAAAAATCAAATTTAAAAAATCGCCAAAAATATGAACCACCGTTTACATTGCACATGCATATAAAACTCGATAAAGGTCAACTGTACGGAACACCGTTATGCAGCTAATACACATACTTTTATAAATTACTAAATATATATCCGGGTTTACATATTGTCCGGAAAAATTTCCCACATCTGAGCTCATTTTACTGAACAAACTGAAAAGTGTTATAAGAGAAATGTTTTAAAAAATAAGCCATATAAATTTCGATAGCGTGAATGCAGTGACTTAGCCTGGATTGAATGTGTATGTATGCCCTCAGTCAAATGAAAGTAAGGTTAGCATAACATTAGCGCAAACGCTAACCCTAAAAAGTCAAGCTAACAAAAGGTTAAACCAAGAAAGGCAATTTAACAACAAGAGTAATATCAAGTCAGTAATATCTAGCCCCCAAATTAACTCAAAACTCGAACTCCCGTTTTCGATGGATCCGTTCCACCTTAAATAGTGCAGAAGCCCTTCGCTGGCACCTGTACACGACGCATGCGCCGTCTGCAGGAACCAGCAAAGTGCTCCTGCACTATTTAAGGTGGAACGGGAAAATCACCTCGAGTCCGTGTTAGCCGTTAGCCAGACAATAAAGCCGGGTATTAAAGGATAGAAAACGAGAGAGCTGCGCTGGCATGGCCGCATACCTGGTGCATAGAGCTTGAAGTCGAGGGTGTAATGTCGCACTGCCATGTTGGGACGAGGCCGTCTGCCATGCCGGGAGAAGGCGGCCGGGTGTATCGGGGTGACAGCGAGCAGAACGCGTATCTGCAATGTGCAGCGGGGACGGTAGCTCTCGGTATACTGCAGGGCAGAAGGGGGCGGGGATGGACACCATGCATAAACAAAATCTGAAGGCGTAGGTAGTATCTAACAGCGACTGGCATTACAAATCGCACAAACACACAAATATCTTAAACGACGACTGTGATGGTTTTTAAGAGATCGTAAGCTGAGGAAGGACGGATCCCTGATTATCACCAACAGGGTCTGCTGCTGCACCACCACGCTCCCTCCTGTAAACACTGATTTTATATAGAACACTTCCAGAGCACATTCAGTTATTTCATTAAGCGCTAATTGTATGCAAAACTAATGTAGAAAATAATAATATTTACTGTAAAATATGGCAAAGAGGCTTCCCAAAATGTGGAACCAAATTATTATCAATATGGAATATATAATAAGTAATAAACTACACGACAAGGTTTGAAGTGTAGCACATTCTGTATTTATTTTATTTTTTTATCTCACAATAGATAAAAGTAGAGTCTGTCCATTGTTCTTTCACTTCTCTAATTAACGTCTCTGTTCAAACTATGGCTGGTGGCTGGATGTCTTACCAATTTGTGTACACTCTAGAATGTATGTGATAAGAGACATTACTGGGTCATTACATGTATGTATGCAATAGCGATTCCAGTCAGGATTATATGGTATATTGTGTTCTCATTTGCTCATGATTCACTAATTAAAATGACAGGAAAATACATTATGCAAATGAAATGAGAGAAGTATGACAAAACATCAAGCAGTTTTTATTGATAAAATTAATTTCATTTCGCAGATACAGTACAACATAGTTGTTTTCACAATAAAATTGTATCCTGTCAAAGGGATCAATACTTATATCTTCAAATAAGACACAGCCTGAATACAAAACCATGTACAAACATGTGGATAAATATCATGCTTACAAAAATAGACTGTGTTCCACTCATGAACTCATTCAGTTTAAATCATTTAGTTTAAGTACATGTGTCACATTGTACTGGGGTTAATTTAAGGGTTAAAGGCCATACCGGAGACCAGATGCAAGCAAGGACACAGGTCACACATCTCTCTGACAACGGTAATTACACATAATCTTATTATATTTTATACTAACATACACTGTTACAGTAATGAAAAATAGTTCAAGTGAAACTAGAATCCACACATCAAGTTTAACTTAAACAAGCACCACAGAAAATCTTACTCGTGGTCATGCAAATAAAACTAGCAACACGATCAGAAGTAACAACAATACCAGTTTTCCTTTTGTCAGTGCTTTGTTTCTTTAGCAGTCATTATTAAGAATGAATGTGCAGTCATTTGGCAGTAGTTAAAATCCATCACGTCGAGTTAATACAAATGATACGATACACAGAAATATCAACATGACTGATATATCAATATACAAAATAATGCCTTCGTATCTCCATATTCACATTGTGCAATGTCAAAAGCAAGTAAAAAAAATAGGAAGACAGTGCCGAGTTGGACTGGGTGATAAAACATAAAAAATATCCTATGGTCATATTTTCATATTAAATGATATGTTGGAAATAATACCGGTCACTCACAACTAGACCTTTCTTTTGGCTGGAGTTTCTTTAAACTGAGCTTTATTTTGTGTCTTTTCTTCACATAGAGCTTTCTTTGTACACAGGGGCAAACTCAGCAGGGACAGGAACTAAATGTTTGCTGTAAAGTTGGAAGTGTGTAATTTCCCTTATATTACGAATTTATTGGATGTAAGTAATTGTTGTGGCTGCAACATGAATTAAAAAATAGAAGGGGTGTCTCAAAACTATAGTCCATATAATGTAATCAGATTAGAATTACAGTAGTGAAATGCATGTTTTTTTCCCATTCATATTAACATGTACTGGGCTTTCCTTAATAGATACACATCTGCTAGCAGGGATGCTAAATTATACATGACACCAGTCATGTGGTAAACACATGCTGTTTGAACACAGGGGGTTGAATGCTGTGCCACAAATCTACATGATACTGATGTGTGAAATCCACTGTCTTTGCTCAGCTCAAAATATTAAAATTACAATACATATAACATAGCCAAAAGTATTCAGACACCCGTTCTAAGGATTGAGTGCAGGTGTCTCAGGCTCAGCTGTTGGCAACCAGTGCATAACATCAATTTTACAAATGAACGATGCACTGAGGCAACAGCAGAGACCTGGGCTGAAGTGTTAGTTCTTTAAAAATGAATAAATGTTTGTTTGTTTTATGAAACTATGTACCTGAAATGTAACAGACCTGAAATGCATCATCCATTCACTTTCACTAACTGCTTCATCCTGATCAGGGCTGCTGTGGGAAACACTTTCCCAAGGCAGAAATCCACCACAACATAAACTCCCCTATTCACTCACTTAGGTAAAAAAAAAGACTTGGAGTAAAATAACTATTTTCTTGGCACTACAACAGTAATCCTACTGCATGGTACATGACAGTGGAGAAATACAGAGGGCCGAGCATGTGAGGTGTTAGACCTCACTGTAAGAACTTGTTTGTTAATAGTTTAGCACATGGGGTATTCTGTGGCTTTGCTTTACCAGCATGGGTATGTGTCTGGAAAATTGAGGTAGATAAATAAAAATGAACACATTGTCAGAAAAAGCAAACAATGAAGTTACAAAAGCACAGCAAGGTGTTTCATGATGTATCACAATATCATATTATCATATCACCCAGTCCTAGTTCAGAGATATGGCAAGTAAAGAATGAAATGAGAATCCTGGTGTAGATAAATAAATCAACATCGAAGAGGAAGTAGAGAAAAGCGGTTGTGCAGAGGTATGTCTTCTTTAGCGTTCAGTAGTCTTTATTTCTAAGGGCAGATAGGTTAGTCTCTTTGTTGATTGCTGCTAGACGTTCTTATACATCTCTATGAATGATCTTGGTCTCTGCCTCTTGGAGTGGGACATCCTGTGAAAAGATTATTTACATTCAATAATGTATTCATGTATCAGATGTCACCTGTAAGTGAAATACAATACAACAGAAAGACTTGTAGCTCAGGGCAGTGTTAAGATAATAAGGCTTCTGTTTGCCCCCTCAATTGCTAGATGTGTGTTCAGTCATGATTGTAGGTCGGTTTTGATAAAACTGGTAAATGGCCCAAATATAAATGTTATGTTACGTTCAATTGATTTAAAGCATATATTTGTTTCTACAGTTCAAAGGTAATTTGATAAAAACCAGTTCGGAGATCTGACCACAGGACAAAATGGTTAAGATAAGCTCTAACCGGACCACTTACCAGTACTGAGCTAGTAACCAAAAGATCACTCGTTCAAGCCTCACCACTTTCAGGTTGCCACTGTTGGGCCCTTAACTGTTCACTCTCAATGGACAAGCTCATTGATGCATATGGGGAGCGAAGGAAGACTGTAGCTCGAATCACTGAGGACTTTAATGCTGATTTTGATAGAGGGTGTAAGAATACACATTACAGTTGGACGGCTGTTTAGGCAGCAAAAAGGTGACCAATACAATATAGAAAAGCTGGTCAGATTATCATCCCTGATCATTGTATACTATCCCAGAACTGTAAGGCACTTCGGATGAATGCAGCTACTGATTGCTGAAAAAATCAATGACAAATACAAGTGATTTGAGTCATTACTTTAAAAAAGTAAATTTCAATACAGACCTGGTTTCGTTCCTTCTGCCACCTAAATCAATTCTTCTACAATAGACAGAAGAAATATTTAAAAATACCTTAAAAGTATTTTGAAGTACGCGCAGTCTGTGCAGCTTTTCATTGAGCAGGGGGTCGTTACCACGACGGACAAATGAGCGCTTGTACTCCAGACGATTTGGGGGCAGGTGTTCGGTTACAGAGGACAGACTGGCCCTCTCCAAAGCTCGGTACAGATCACACAGTGAATCAGCCTGCTGCCTGCGTTCCCGCTCTGTACCTGCAGAGGGCACCAAAACACCGAAC
>JAYDZG010000014.1:16042662-16054410 GCA_034509265.1 Microcambeva bendego | reverse complement strand
ATCTGCCTGAAAGGTATTTAGGTTCAAACTATTGATTTGATTATGTATTAATTAAGCAATAAAGGAAAGCGAATGTGCCACTGTGAATATTTTCTACAGTTTTCTTTTTTGCATTTTATTGGCTTTTTGAATTCAATCTGCAATTAATGCAGACAGTTACCTGCTTCTCTGATGTACGCCTGACCCAGCTGGTGATGCTGGATGTCTCTGTGGTCAGGTGTCCCCGACGTGGCTGCCAGGATGGCGTGCAGGCCGCTGTCCCGTGGCAACGTGAAGCTGCGGTGTTTCCCCTCCCTTCCTATATGCGTTATGAAGGGTGCCTGGCTGAGCGGGTGGCTGGGCGTCAACAGGCTATGGCGTTCAGGAAGGTGGCCTCTCTGAGGGGGCAGAGTAGCCTGTCGCTGGAGTTCCCCAGCTACAGCTCCGTTGGGTTCCAAGAACACTGCATCTTCCAAAGGCAGAGACTGCAGGAAGTGCAGACCTGAGCTGGTGAGTGGCGTTTCGATCAGGTCTTGCCAGGATCGCCGCTGGCTGGCTGACTTGCGCCCGGGAGAGCTGGCACTGCTAACACTGGCACACTGTATATCGGGATGAAAGTCCTCATGAGGAGAACGTTGCTGGACGGACTCTGTGGAGGGAGGTCGGATGTGCTTGGGCTCCAGGTAGGGACTCACCTGCGAGGCATGCCAAAAAGACATTAATTTATTAATTATGGTTGATAATGTGGTTTAACAACATTACATTAGCTTTGGGGTACAACAGTCAGTTAGACAAGCACATCATAGCTGATATACCATTTCCCATACAGACACGATTGCCTATGTCTAAGGGGGGTAGGATTGTCCAAAACCCTGTATGGGTTAGTGCCCTGTCCAGAGTATCGCTGTTCCAGTGTTACCTCGTGGAATCTTACCCATCTTAAAATTTATGGTCCACATAAATTACGCCCTTTTTCATTTGGTGAGGTGACATGCTGAGAGAAATAAAGTAAATCAATGGGAATTTAAAAAACTGCACACTTTTTGATTGCCTCAGAGCTGTCACCACCAGGTATCCTTAAATGAGCAAGAACATATGCGCACACACACACACACACACACACACACATTCAGCTCCCCCACATGGTATTATATGTGTCTTCGATGTCTCTCATTTATATTGGCAGGATCTGGAATCAGGAGACGCTCTTCAGAAAGCCCCATTGTCTCACCCTCATCCACACACTGATCTCCAGAGCTTTAATAATTAATGAATCTTTCAATTTGCTTCCTTCGTCTATTTCACATATCTTTTTTGGTCTCGTCTACACCCATCTCCTTTTCATCTATTTCCATCTGTACACACATTTCTTTCTTCACTACTTTAATCTCGGAAACCTGCCTCACTGACAAGCGTATCAGAAGAGACGTATTGAGAAACAACCAGCTGTGCTCCATCTATTCCACAGAGGCTGGTCCTCAGAAAAAAACATAACTTGTATTACAGCGATTGTGATAGACAGAGCTGGGGAGACGTACTAAGGCAGGAAATGTGTCGTAGGGGGGTGGAGGGCTGTCCTGTTTAACCATCGAAGACATGTTATCACTATCCTCATGTTCGCTTTCACTCCAATAGTCTGAGGGAAAAAAACAAGAACATTGTTATTATAACAAAAAGCAAAGTTATTAATAAATGAATCTGGTTGTTTGTATTTACCAATTGCAACTCCTATACTGCCTGCAGCACCACCCCTGTCATCACCAAAGACTAGCAATGAACCCACTCCAAAATGCGGCAGTTGCTTACCCTTCTTTTACCCGGCCAGATGTGGACACTTACAACGTTGTGCTGGGTACACGCAGTCACACTATGGTCTTCTGTATACCAACCACAACTCATTCAGGTACATTGACCAGCAAGCAGGGGTCCCATTTGCAGCAAAATCAAAGAACCCCACCAACCTTCCTCACTCAGGCACATCACATTTACATGATCAGATTTGTCAAAATTATTTTTAATATGTATGTGACTTCTGCAGTCCAAAAACATGCAGATACTGTATGTATCTGCATGTTTAATCCATGTTGTCTGTTCGAAGGTCTGTCTAGAATAGTAGTGTATAATCTGACACAATCTAAATTAACCCTGGAACTAGCACTGGTTCAGTTCAAACATTGGTGCTATTTAGAGAACCGTCTCTTTTGCACAGCAAACACACTGTTGCACTGTTACAAACTTGGCACACCCACAGATGTCATCACAGTCATGCTAATAAACAACTATTCTTTGGTTCAGCCATGGGAACGGACATTCAAGGTTCAAAATTAATTGCGTGAACTGGAGTGGAACCAATTCCACGTTGGTCGAAAAGGGTATATAAATAACACCCTGCCACACATTTTTGGCATTTGTTAATTTGTACATCCAAGTACTTCCATTAAATCATAAAAAGATTTACATTATAAAACGTTTAAGTTCTAGATGTTTACAAGTTCTAGTCCAGACTACACAAGATCAAAGTAACAACAAATGTCATTTGACAAGTTCAGCGAGGTGTGAAGGCATCTTCTCACCATGATCCTGCCGAATCCTCTCCTGCTCCGAGTGAGCCGCTGCTGCCATGTTTAATCGACTCAGCCATCTGCACGTTGACAGGAAAAAAAAACAGCAGTCACCTGCCGAGCTGCTAAATGCTACCTAAATATTACTCAAACATGAAAGCTAAACTGCTAAATGTGAGAAACATTTTTCAAATGTAAATTTTTAAATACTTGACAGGTTTTTAAAATATACCCTAACATCTCCTTGATATTATAAACCAATGCTAAAAACAAAATATACTGAAATACTGCGCTCTGTGAGATCCCGCCCCTGGCAGGTGAAAATAAGTAATTAACTGTGTGTCTGTTACTTCTTAAAAATTAAAAACAAATAGTTTTATGCTGTATCTCAACACTTGCTCACCTGTTCATATCATCCACGTTATCCGCTGCAAAGTAGAAGCTCTTGATCTTGGGATGACAGGCCTTAAATGCACTTTAGAGCAAAAAAACCAATAGAAATTAGCACAAGCATGTTTTTTTTTCTTTTATAAGCCTGATCTGTTTATTACTCTGTATAAATATAATAAACATTGTACGTACAACTTTTTGCGACATTCATTTGCTTGGTCAATTTTGAACTCGGGGAGGCAGACGAAGCCCTCGGCCTTCTCGTTCTGCAAAAGGCAAAATCATGTGACTGAATGGTGCATGAGCCCTTATCACAGACATCTGCAGAGTGTCTGCTGCTGTATGGTGAAAAAATGCTGTTAATTTATATGCCTGAAATGTGTGACAGATGGCGACACTATGCCCTCTGTATTTCTCCTGCTTGATCAGCGTGGATGTCACACATGAAGTAAAAATAAAAAATGACTCACCTCCTCGTTGATATACCAGTACAGACAAGCATCCTTCAGCACCACCCAGTATTTCTTCCACTTCTGAGAAAAGTAGCTCTTGGCATCCTTTTTTTTCCAGAGCCAGCCTGCACAGTCTCCCTGTCCTAAATCTTTACAGGAAATCCTGCGCTTACTGATAGAAGACACTGACCCAGCTAGAAAATAAAACGATTAAAAAAAAGTTAGACTATTCACACTGATACAATAATTCTGATAATAGATGATTCTGAGAAGAAGATGCAGTAACTCACTTTTTAATTTCTTTTTTGACCTCGACAGCAATGAAGACTGATCAAATGTCTGCAAGACAGAATCACTGTTCAGTAAACACGGAATAAGTCGGTGAATAAATAAATGTACACAATTTTTCCATTCCCTTAACTGAGCGTAGGGTGAGAAGAATATAGGGTTTGAATATATTAAAGATTTTAAGCAGCTATTCTTACGTTTAGAATTCTTGTATGCTTATTCTGAGTATTTGCAGTATTTTTTACTTTAACAAATTTTACATCCAACCATAGAAATCAGAGTAGATTACCAATAATCTATAACAGGGGTGGGTATTAAAATTAGAATTTAAAGTTTTCAAATTTGTCAGAAGGTCCAAACCAATAGCATATGTGTGGGGGATATGCCAATATGAATATATATGAATGTATGGCCTATTCAAAGGTAAGTGAATTATTTCAGCTGGTTATCTGCATTATTGATTTGCCACAGATTATATGCGTATGAACTTTGTGACCATCAATACAATGCATTGTGCATCCTAGTGAATAGGGTTGGCCTGGTTGGCCAATGGCAATGGCATGTTTCGAACCAGCGACTCCCGGCGCTTGTGTGAGGGTGTAAAATTCCACTGCTTCACCTGGCCGGTCAGTGGTGTTTGAATTGTGTAAATTTTTTGAGCAATAAAAGAATATCTTGGCTGATCCATCATTTGTGGTTGAAGAAAAATTGTATAAATTGAATTTCTGGCCATTCAGCCCACCATTCAGGTGTATGGCAACCTCACCTGATAGATAGAGGTTTCTGAGTTGGGTGTGGTTATCGATTCCTGTCTCATCATCTCCACTTGATGGGCAGGGACCAGGGCGTAACGGGCAGGGCTTCCCTTCTCGTTCTTCCTCCTGCTCCGCCTACTGCTGCTCCGTCCAATCACATACTCATCAGGTACTGGTTTTTCTTCACCAATGTAACGAATCAGGGAATTCTCTGTGTACACAGTGATGTGATGACTAACAAGTTGGAATGAAAAGAATGTGCCCATAATACCAATGAAGCTGCATGACACCATCTGCCCACTGGTGCATTACAGATCAGCTGCCCATTTCACATCTATGCATAATACAATGCAGTGGTGACATAAAATGATTACTGATGTCGGGTAATAAATAAACACACTAAATTCTGCCACTGTGACAGTCCGTTCTCGCTGCACCTACTCACTTTGCCACTAAGCTCCCACAGCCAAAGATCCTGTCTGGAGTTTCCATGGCAATAAGCTAGCACAAAATGTTGAATTTCTCAGACAAAGGGAATTACAGGCATGCAGAGGGAGGAAACAGGAGAGGGGCGTGAGGGAGAGAGGATCGACACAGAGCAAAACCACAAATCGGACGGCATGGTCTGAGAGGGGGTCAAAGGGAAACTGATGGAACTAGATTAGGATCCATGGGCTCAGTAAGACCGAAGGAAGGAGGCTAAAACGTCCCCTGCTTTTGGCCTGTCTCTGTCGTTCCCGCCTCCCTCACCCACCTCTCCTGAGCTCCTTCTTCAGCTTGGCAGGGTCTTCGTAGTCTCCCACCCAGTTATACTCCACCGGCATGGAGACGGGCCTCAGCCTGCCTGCCTCACACAGAATCACACAATGCTAAATACCACACTGTGAACCTCAAGACGTCCTCTAGAAGAAGTTTACAGGGCATTAAAAAGAATCAGCACTGGAGTTTTTTCACTTAAAGTGTCACAGTTCTTTTCAGTTATTTTTAGTCTAATAGGTCTTTCTTGTGCACTCATGCATGCACACACACACACACACACACACAAACTTCTTCAAGCTAGAATTATGTCATGATGGGCTAACAAGCTCCCATTCAAGAGTTTGAGTGACGTTTGGACAGTTAGGGGAGTTGTAACATAGGTGTTATGGTACTGGACTTCTAATCCGAAGAATGAAAGCATCTCCTAGATGCCATTAATGCATAAAAATTGTAGTGTTCCAGCAACTTCAAATTGCTGATTCTCATATGTTTTTGAACACTTTGTCTCAGCACATTATAAGGAACGTTCTGGACCATCATATATATGATCCAAATTGTTTTATGTACATTCTGACCAACAGATTTTGTCTATTTTTATCCCCGTGGTTTCTTTGAGAAGTGTTCCAGTCATTCAGCCACAGAAAAAGTAAAGCAGAAGAAATCATAAATGTACATCAGTCCTTTACAGAAGTCAGGAGACTTTTTTAGGTCTCAGGTTTAGTCTGGGACCATCTAAAATTAGCCTGATACCATGATAGGCAAAGTTTGAACTCGTGCCTAGTCATTGTGTCACCACAGACATGGCTACCCAGATGCATTCAACATATTTACTCAATCATTTTCCTCTAAATTCCAAGGTTATATTATGAATATTCACAAATAATTCAAACCTGCCATGGGGTCACAGCTGAGAACCTCTAATATCCAGCAAGAACAAGCATTTACCATATGTGAGGGTGTTATCCCTACGGACAGGAGGAGGTCCAGGGTTCTGGTCATATTCGTAGCAGTAGAGAACTGCATCCTCATCCATCATGGGAAATCTCTGCCGACACTCCTGATCCAAGAAAGAATTGGGTGACTCAGAACGCTTAGCCACCTCAAGTTGGGAATGGTCCACGCCCGAAACCTCTCTGAAACAGCAAAAAAGTTTGGATGTTTTTTTTTCTGGATGTAATAATAATACTAATATATTAATACTAATAAATACTAATAATAACTTTACTTAGTTGTGTACAGAAAAGCTGTACTTTGTCTCCAGATGTAAAGTATAAGGCCAAAAGACACATGACCATGATTCTGTTGTGAACGTATATTATCACCTGGGTGTGTAAGGTTCCTCAGGTGGTGGAGGGAAGTAAAGGTCCTGAAGGGCACAGCTGTCTCGTTTTGAAGGGGTGCTCATGGTGCTGGAGGGTGTGGCAGCACTGCTACTGGGACTCGATGGAAAGATGGGCTGAAAGTAGGACAAAATTTCCACATAAAGACAATCAAAAAGCCAAAAGTGTTGTGAAGATTATGCTCTAATTTCAAAACCCAGCAGAAACTCTTTGCAGATGTTCAATCACTTACTGACTGTAAACATATTTAGTCTATTGAGTGCATTCTCAATGTTAAAAGATTACAATGTCTGTTAAAATTGAGAATGCACTCCACTTGGGAAGAGCACTTCAGACAGAGAGTCGGTCTTTAACATGGAGCATCACTCAGTGTTGTACTCCTCCACTGTGGATCATTGTATTATTCACGCCACTTAAACAACATCCCTGTCTCCAATCTCTCTCTCTCTCTCTCTCTCTCTCTCTCTCACCACTGTCTCCTATCTCTCTCTCTCTCTCTCTCCACTCACACACACATTCCCAGATCCTGGCAGTACCTGCAGTGCCAGTGGCTTCCATCTCATGTTTTTCAGTAAGGCAGGGGTGGAAGTGAGGGTGCTCTGTGGGCGTTTCTTCAGTGTTAAAGACACGCCGGCAGGGTCGCTACGCAAAGAGTTGACTAAATTCTTCAGCTGCCAGCCCACCTACAGAATAAAAACATTATTTCCACTCCCTTTACATCCAAATAATGGGAGCCTTGAGGTCTATTATGTAATCAAAAGTAGACACAGTTTTTAAATAGAGAATTGATCTATTTGAGCATATCCATGCAACTGACTAATTGGCAATAGAATGAGTTGTAATAATAATAATAATACATTTAATAATAAACTTAATGATTTTTAAAATGGCACATTAGTAGTCAGTTAGAAGTCAGTAGTCATAAAAATAATAATAAATGCCCGCACCACTGTCTGATGATTGACCTGAATGACTTCATCGCCAGCATGGATTTTCTTACAGCGGTCAGCCGGGGACTACAACACAAGAAGAAAGAGTCTGAGCAAGAGGATACCAAGAAATAACAATTAAGGACAGAAATGAAGTCCATTAGTTTCTATGTTTGAAAAATTGATAACATCCAAAACTGACAACATCCACAAAAATGTTCAAGTCCATTTACAAACAGCATCTACACAGGGCAGTGGGGGTGTTCCAGTAAACAAATAATAAGAGATTTAATGTCACTCCTGCCCGCAGATTATTGCTAAAACATATGCCTGATCTCAAAGTGATTTTGCTTAATAATGTTATTTGCTTGTCAACGTGTGTTAATAGCAATAAAGGAAAGGGCCTTCCCTAACCTGTTAATGCAAAGTTGGAATCATATCAATTTCCTTTACATTACTCACTTATGACACCTTTAAGAAAATGTTATGGCATAAAATGAATAAGATGAATTTAATAATTAAAACAGATGCTGTAGAATACGCATGCTGGGATTTATGCTGAACATGGATTCTTACCCCCTCTGTGGTCCCTGTAATGACATGTAGGCCATCATACGTTGACTTGATATACATGCCCTGCAGGAACGAAAGGAGGAGATGAGATGTAAGTTGTACATGCGCTGTCAGACACTTAAACACTAATAGAGTTTGAAACACAAGCACCAAATCGAGAAGAAGCAGGAAAGAATGTGAGAAAAGTAAGGTTTATTTTTAGCTCTGCTCAGCCTCCATTCACCCCAGACTGAACATACCGCAGTGCGTGTTGGTGTATGCTTGTGTACATGTGAGTAGGTGGGAGAAGTACAGTTTTAAATTCACACGTCTCTCACCACTTGCATCCATGACTGCCTGTTAATAAAAGTGTGTACAGTAATATGAGGGGGTCAAAACAATCTCCTCTTCTCAGTCAGGCGTTTGAAATGTGTTTAGTACGAATTTCTGTTAATCCGTTGAAAAGTGAAATGTCACAAATAACACTCCAATTCCTTCTAAAGATCTCAAGTATGGTTGCTAATATGCTAATATTGAAAATTTCCCTGTGTCTGCATGGTTTTACTCCGGGTGCTCTGGGTTCCTCCCACAGTCCAAAAGCATGCAACACTTGCAACATGCAACACCTCATCCACTTGACAGTACTAATTAATGCACTCATTAAGGTTAACAACATCCTGATGCTGCACTATTTAGCGTTGTGCAGCCCAGAGTGTGACGTTGCACCTTCACACAGTCTTTGGTTCATATTGAATCACTGAGCGTCTCAGTTTTCGAAGTCTCTGGTAAGCGTTCTGGCATTTTAGGGACTGGGGGTCATAGTTGGCCTTATTTAGAGAGGTCAGGTACATACAGGTTAGGAGGCCTGAGGTATTTAGAACCTTGGGTCAAGGTCAGTCTGGAGACTGTGTCGCGTTGAAAGCTCTGCAGCTTCTGTGCCCCCTGCTTCCTCCCATTTTTCTCATACTCAGTATTTCACAGATCACTTGTTCCTGCAGCCGTGCTTCAAGCTGCTCCTCCATTCCTCGGTAGCAGAGGATCTCCACCCACTACTACAGATCCGGAGGTGAACCAGGAGTCGACTGTCCTCATTACCAGCTCCGTGCCTCTGCGTTGTTTGACTGCGACACTCTGCAGCCATTGAACCACTAAGTGCCCCTTTGCCTTTCTCCCCTCACGCTCTGACACTCTTCCTTTTGTTAACATTTTTTTCTTGTGGTTTTACATAAATATTTGTGCTTTTGTTTTTCCCCTTTTTGCAGTTACTTCGCTACACTAGACCAAAGAGACTGTCGAGTGCACCAGCTTCAAGCCCCTCACTCTCCACAGAACCTCAATCTCAAATTGGGCAAGCGGCTACGCGTTCGCCCGGAGAGTAAGTAAGCGGTGGATCGAATCATACATTCACTTTTTTTGTGTGTTTTCACCTGTTTATCATTTAATAAAAAAATGCATTTTTGAGTCCGTCTACACTCTCATCATAACGGATGTGGGATTAGATTTGGCATAGTAGAAGCTGACAGATAACACCACACCTACCAGGCCCTCTGAAGATTTGATGTTGTCCAGTTGTATCACCTCCAAATGAGCAGCCTGCGACACCATGGGGTCTGAGGAGAGTGTGATTATGTGGTCACATACACCAGACAGCATCTTACACTGTTATAAAAAGAACAGAGAAGGCAGTGTAAAGGAGGATACGAAAGTAATAAAAGGAAGACATTTTTCAAACAGAATTCATTCTGCGGAGGCTGAAACTTTTCCTGTTCTCAAACATATGATCATCCTGGGAAAACTGGCATAATGTTTTGGACTGATGACTCAGACATCAATTATTTATATTTCTATCTATGATATTCATATAAGTCAGATTGGATGTTTTGATCCGCATATTTCTTGATGTCAAACCATGAACCTGATGTAGACAGGGTTATTTATTATTTAATTTGGAGAGATGAACCAGCTGCACTGTAAGATTCTACTTCACAATTGGTTGGGTTTGAATATATATAAGTACAATTTCAATTGACCTCAAAATTCTTCTTTTTTGTCATCAGCCACAAACTTTGCTCCAGCTTTAAGGGGATGATTTTGAAGCAGGAGCTTCTTTCTTGCATGGTATCCATGATTAAAGCAATGTAAACATTACTTCACATCTTCATATCCCAGCTTATTTGGAAGCTGAGCACAGAGTACCGGGTCAGCCATTCTACAGTGCCCCTGGAGCACATAAAGTAAAGTGCCTTGCATGATGCTTTTTGAATCATATTGCATGTCGAATAGTAATCTGACAGAGACGGCAAACTTGTGTGGTCACCAAAAAGTCACTGGCTGTCGTCAGTCATAACCAAAATAAAGAAGCTGTTACAAAGTTAAACGACATAGAGCTTTTTACACAGACATATTAATAATAGCTGTTGTGATAATTCCGCCACATACAAGGACACTTGCACATTAAAGCTAAGTGTACATTATCCAACTGAATACCTGGACAAGGTCACATTTTCAGTAACATGGCCCCACAATGTTTCCACAATGAATAATATTTACATAATTGGCTATAACATAGAACTTTATAAAAAACTCAGTGCACCTACAAGCAAATTAAAAGCTTTATAATTAAGAACGACAGGGCATGTGAACACACACTGATCAGATAAACAAACCCAGCAAGCTAAATCAAATCTAAAACATGGAGTCAGCTGACTGAGGGATCAGCTGATGTAGCAGGCAGTTTATTACTATCTGTCATTCTGCCATGCGCCCGGGATCCTGCTGTGTTGCAATATGCTGAGCTTTTGATTGCATGGTCACTGTGATGCCCCGCCACACCATATGTGCTGAGAAGAAAAATTCCGTGTGATCTCTGTACCGTTATGGAACAGTTCATCTGCATTACAAAATAACATATTTTCTTTTCTTCTCATTATTCCTCTTTAGAAGGAAATATACAGTCTACAGAGCTTAAGATTAATATTTTGTTCTCTGTCTCTCTTATGACCCAGTGCATATGGGGATATTTATAGCAGGAGGGCAGTTGTGTCGGTTGCAGTATGGAACATATAATCTATAAAAAGCATCAAATCCCAAAGACAAGAATTCTTCTTACCACATGCAGGATTTTATTCTCTGTCTCATATACAGTGTTATCCTAGAAAAGACAACAACAAAACGTAACCAGTTTTGAATTATACATCATTACATCAAAGTGTGCTAGTTTTGTGTCAGGCTACATGCCATTCTAGTATTAAAATCTCACTAATTTAGAGAATATGAATGTCTTTATTTGTCATATAAAGGTGTACAGTACAATAAAAAATGTTTCTTCCCATATACTTGTTTGGAAGCTGGGGTCAGCAAATAAAAGAGGGTTAAGGATCTTGCTCAAGGGTCCAACAGTGACTGCATGGCACGGCTTAGATCTGAACTTTTAACCTTTCAGTTTATATTCTTAAGCTCTACAAACAAGGGTTCTACTGTCCATTGTTTACTAGCTGTAAATATTAGAATTATAATTATGTATAATAATTTCTACATGTCCATCCTGATTCGGATATACTTAATTCCTGTGTTTAATCTGGGGACCTCTATACCACCCTTGATGGCCTTTTTGGGGATGATTAGCGCATTGGTCAATAAAACTAAAATAACCTAAAAATCTGTATTTGAATTGACGCTGTATTGGCCGCAAAAGGAGGCCCTACACCATACTAATAAATTATTGTGGTCTAAAACCAGGTGTT
>JAYDZG010000014.1:16024490-16040798 GCA_034509265.1 Microcambeva bendego | reverse complement strand
AAAAGCTTCCACCACCGCGCTCATGTTAAATACGTCATAGTAAGCAGAAATATCCCATCAAGGTCAAAACTTAACATCCATCTGAAAGGGATTTCAGTTATTTTTGTGATTGAGTGACTGAAATCCCCAAAACGTACAGCAATACATAACATTATGTAATGTATAAGTTTTTTTCACTTTACACATAGAGATTTATCCTTATGTGATATTAAATATCTAAATTCCTAACAATCATGCAGACACAGGGAGAACTACACACAGAAAGGTGCCCGGAATGTTTCACTGAAGCTTTTAAACTGAGACTCTTGATTAAATATGAATTAATATGAATATGATAAGAAAATATAAATGTTAATACATTTATCAAACAACTTGTAGTTGGTTTAATGTTTTTCATGGGTTTGTACATTAAGTGACTTTTATAACATTTTCCCATATTTCTATCTCAAGCAGGCTTACTGAATTTGGACCCTGGTGTGGATTTGAGAAACGTACCTGCTGTACGATTGTGGTTAATTCCAGACACAGCTGGATTACGTTGTTCCTGGTCAGAGAGTAGTCTGCTACAGCAGCAAAAGGAGACCTGAGAAAGATGCAACACCAAGAATTAACAATAGTGTTATTATATAACTTAAATATTAAACTGTAAAACAAATTTATAATAGTATAGAATGTGTCATTTTCTGTTAAATTTATAGGAAGATAGTTAACTGAAACAATATAAAATATATTTAAAAGAAACTTTACTTTATCAGATTGAATAAAAAAAATCCATGAATCAAAAATTGAATAAAAATGAAAATGAAAACCAACTGGATGTGCCAAACCACAATCTGGAGAATCATAGAAAAAGGTCTGAATATTTTAAACTGAGCAATGACATAAAATTGTGTATATGTTATTTTTCATTGATCCATTAAAGTCTTAGTTAAAGCTGTATGTCTGAGGAAATTGTTTCACCAGCAAGTAGTGAATAAGAGAAAAAGACTAAAGGACAGAGAGGGGTGAAGATATGAAGGCTGAAAGAAAAAACTGGAGCAGATTTTTCGGCCCAGTGCACATTTTCATTGAGGCGGTGCAGGAGAGTGTGTGGGCGTTCATACTGATTATTCCTATCACAATGACTGTCATTACGTCAGCTGAAGTTCTTCTAACCAGCACTAAACTACCTTCATTTAGTTGGAGTCCTTAGTGAAGCCCACAATATTTTTTTGAGAAAAAATAACATTAGAAATACATTAAATATCAATTAATTTAATTATTATGTTTGAACCAAGGCTGTAATCACAGCATATATTGGGGAGGGCGGAAAATGGGTGTCATATGCCATGCAATATTCAAATTATCACACACACACACACACACACACACACACACACACACACAGACATACACACACACAAACACACACACAAACACAATGTATATCTAGACTGGGCTGGACTGACCTGTCTAACCATGCCAAAAGGCTTTTGGCAGCAGCGATCAGATCCACAACAGAGGTCAGGAAGTCATTAGGAAGCTTGCGAGTGGCTCTGCCATCGTAGTGGCCTCCTCGTCTACGACCTGTTATGAAGTTCTGCAGGTTTTTAGCTGAAGCGTTGAGCTTATGGGAAAGAGTCTTCAGATTTTCTGTCTCCAGACCGTAGTTCTGTAAAATTGTAAAAGAAAAGAAAGCATGTGTATGTATGTGAGCAATTTCCAAAAAGGTTGACACAAACAAAAAAGTCAATAAAACAGCAGCTCTAATCAATGAATGTATTATTTCAGTAAATATAAATAATGATTAAACAAAATAAAATAGAAAGAAATACTTCAATTTAATACTTCAATATGGTGCAATTACAACTCTATAGCTTTATTACAAATATAGCTAATTGAGTATTTATACAAATACAGAATACAAGGAGTCCTGAGGGAGCTTTAAAAAGCTGACAAGAGAACTACAACACCCTTATTCAAGCTGTTAATGTGTTTGGATGGCGGGGAGGTCAGAAATAAAAATTACAAAAATGTCTCATAAAAGGGTTCTCGGATTTTTCTTAGTATTTAAATGCATATGGCCAATCCAGTGCAGATGTGCTACAGTAAGCTGAAATGGAAAAGCTTGGAGGATCCCGGGACCATGCTGAAGCACATCTGTGCAAAGGTTACTCATGCAGAATTAACTGCTATGCAGAATGACACTGGCACACAGATGGGTTTCCCCTGTATTACTTCTATGTAAGATTTTACCCTGCCAGATCCCTGTTATGTCAGGATTATAAAGGGATTTCACTAATGCATTGCTTTTTAAAAGCAGTGTCAAAAACAAGGTTACTTCCAGCAGAACCGCCGCACTATCAGTTTAGGATCTAATTCCTTCAATGCACAGCAAGAAAGGGAAGATATATTAATGCATTTCAGTCATGACATAACCACATGTGATTATTTAACACACTGATGAGCCAAAATATTAGTCTAATATACTTCTCAAAGCAGCTCTGACATACAGACACATGGACAAGATCTGAATTAGTTCAGTGGTGTCTCATACCAGAACATTATCAGCAGTTCAGTCAAGGTTTTTGCTTTGAATGGTTGATCATAAACTTAAGTTGGCAAAATGTATATTTCTAATACAAAAGCATTGCAGCAGATAAATAGAAACATATCAGTGTCACTTGAGGCCAACTACAAACTAGTCATGGGAAATTTTGAGTCACTGTTGCCTCTGCAACAGCAATGCCTGCTGTCTGGTGGAGCTCCCAGTATAACATACAGGGGAATACAAAAAGCAGAGCTAGTAAATAAAGTATTCCAGTGTGTGTGTCTTAATTTAATCTAACCCTGTGTCTGTCAATTAATTATCAGCCTAAATCTTGTAATGGTAAAAGGCCTGAAGGAAGTCTGACATTAGAGGTTTCAGAAGAGCAGGTTTAGAACACTTAAATGATGAATGAAACGAAAACAGGCCAACATTTGACATGAGTTTTCATTTTTCTTCAGATTTTAATTCTGCACTATGTCACTTTCTAGACTTTCTTGTTACTTGTAATTCTTTCCTCGTTTCTCCTGTCATCCCTCCATCCACTCTCCCACGCTCACGCTTTTGTGCTCCCGTCACTATTTCCAGCTCTGGGCACAGCAAGATTATTATCTGTTATGTGTGTTATTATCCGATTGAGTAAAATTCCAGCATTATGGAGTTTGAAACTAATATTGACTTGCAAATCATCTTACAGCTTATACAAGCTCAGCATCAGTGTGAGCGGCTGAATGCGTAAAATCTTCACCAAACACTGATGCAATCCCCTTTTCAATAGATTTCTACATCTAGGTCTGTTTTAACAAAATTCTACATGGCTGTGTTCTGAGTCTGCTGTTTATTTGTACTACAATAATGACAAGAGCTTGACTGGCCTGCGCAAAGCGTTGACCTCAACATAATCCCACACCTTTGAGATGAATTAGAATGCCTGCTAAGAGTCAGAACTTTTAGTGTAATTAGTGCATATTGGTACTAATGCTAATGAAGCTAAATGAAAGCTCATCCTCACAGTCATTTTTAAATAAAATGAAAAAAAAAATACCCCAGATGCTGGAGGTGATCTGGTAATATTATGTTCAGAAATTTTGACCATAGTTTAAAATGATGAACACCATAGTGAATTTATGGAATTAAAAGTCCTCGTTTGCTTAAGATTTATATATTTGCTAAAGATGCTAAAGACATTCTAAAGGCTGCTGTTTCAAGCACTACTGATTTGTCACGGTTGGGCCTATGAGCAAGTCCCTTAACCATCATTAGTTCAAACTGTATTCAGCCATAACTATAAGCTGCTTTGGACAAAATTGTCTTCTAAACAGTATAAATGTAAATATAATGGTGTTTAATCTGAGAAAGCATGGAAACTGTTCAGCGAACAACTTCTAATCTAATCTAATGCTTCAGGCACGGACCCAGTAAGCAACAACATTGGGCAAAACTGGTACTGTAGCTTTTAATTCAACCTTCTTATATTGCAATTGTTTTATTTGAGTAAAGTTGCTTATGAGTTTTTATTTTCACTGTTATCTTTGAGCAACAAATAGTTCTGATGACACCCATACCTGCAACACTCCACTGACTCATTCTTTTGAGTGACAGGAACATAACTATACTATTCACTACATTCGTTTTCATTTTTGAAGTGCTTGATTTTGTAGATTGATTCACTTATATGTATAATGAACAATAACAGTTATAATCGGGCGGTGCAGAGATCTAGGAGATATTTAAATTTGTGCTATCAGCTGGCGAGCATCTACACAGACAAAACCTGTCTGATCACATTAATACTGTGTGTCTGTGTCTGGTCTCACCAGTGCACACAACAGGTCCACCGCCTCCAGTATGAGCTCCTGGTGGCCGATTCGAGACACTCCGAGATCCTCCAGCTCTTGATGGGTAATACACAGCAGCTGGTCTCCTCCCACCTTCTCCTGCTCAAAGTTCTTAATGTACTGCTGCAGACAGTCATCCAGACCTGCAACCCACCAACATACAAATAATACAGACATATGTGAGAAAATACATATATGTGAGAAATAATACATATATGTGAGAAAATAAAATGAACACAAAAAGTGCAGACATGTGAGAAAAATACAATTAACAAAAATAATACAGACATGAGATGAATAAATTTAACACAAATAATACGGACATGTGAGATAAAAACAATTACCAGAAATATTTTATATTAACTGTACTCTATAAGAAAAGACATCCAGCCCCCCTTCTTTAAAGGCTGTCTGACCTGATTTATGGAAACTGAGCCATTTAGTCTGTAATTTGCTAAAACAGGACAGACCAGAAGGTTTCCTGTAAATGTGCTGGCTGTGTGGTGTCACATACACACTCACCAAACACACAATTTTCTGACGAGTCACTGACTCACACACACATCATAATATATAACGTAATAAGGGTTTAATATGATGGTTTAGCAACAACTTGTTTAAGCAACAGTGCAATAATAATATGGTAAACACACACACACACACAGAGTGAAATGCTTGGCTGTCACAGGCAGATTTCCATGGATTTGAAGAACTATTGTTATCATTAGGGATAGAACTGCTTGGCAGACCCTTACGGTTGTCACGGAAACACCCCCTCAAAAAAACCCCACACACAATCTATCCCCTGACCCTCATGCAGTGTTGTCCCTCTAAAGACTCGATAAAAAAAGATGATTGTACATGTATATTTAGCCTGTCACGATAAAATAATATCTCAACAAGATAAAAAGATCAACTACTAGCATCAGATCAGGTGTTTATATTAGAGCTCTGTGCTTCTGTGTAAGTGAAACCCCCGTCTCTCCATTAGAGCAGCAACAGTAGATAAATCACATTTATACTCTGTTTAAGTACATTTACATTGTTGTTTTAAATATTAAAAACTGTCTGTGTGAGCCATAATCTTGTCTTTGTGTGTGTGCATGCTTTTGTTCGGAGAACTGTCACTATGCTTTTTTGGTCTTGTAGAGTATCATTATCACAAATATAATATCACCCAGCTCTCAAACAGCAGCCACTCCAATCCCCGTGATTCCTTATCCATGAAACCTTCTTTATCCTGACTGACAAAAGAAGCTCAGCACAAGGCAGGGATCCTGCAAATCCAAGCTCAGATCTGCTAGCTAATCTGCTGTGCTATGTAGTCTAATAAAGTAGGAAGCAAAAGCATCTACATTAAGAAGCTGTATCTGATTTGATGGGGTTTAACAAGTCAGCCCCCACAGTAAGATTTCAACACAGTCCTAAACACCAAAACAGAGGACTTTTCGTGGTTTCTCAGTGTAGGTTTCTATAGAAACAGAATCTTGACAAGCAACATTGATTAGGATGCCAATCATAACATATTTGTGTGTGCAAATGATTACGCTTGAACAGATGAATGTCATTTAATCAGAGCTTTGATGGCATCAATACCTAACAGCACTGGATTATTTACAGAGATCTGCACTGACTGGTTCGTGCTAGCAGTATAAAATAGGCTTCAATCAATACTACTTTATTTAATATTTCACATCTGTTTATGCACCTGACAGTCAGGTTTCCTTTAATCCAAATAGAGAAATTAAAAACAAGAATAAAAAAAAGATTATTATCAGCCAGTATTCTGTAATAGTCATTTATAGTTATTGCAATAATGTACAGGTACTGAACTGTAAAATAAATGTGCCTTGCAGTCCTGGAATTTGAACCAAACCTTTCAGAGAAACAAACACTTGCTATTTTTTAATAGCAGAATGACTATTGCTTGCTTATTTAAAGGCGTAATTTACCATCAATCCATACAGTTTCCAGATTTTGTTCTCATCATTAGGTACCGTTAGGGAGATGTTTTAGTGCAAATATATATTATACATAGGCATCATGCTATGTATAGATTATTGAAGAAGTGTGTGTCCCAATGCACTTTGATGGACTGTGCCCTGTCCAGCCTGTATTACTGAAATCAATCCTGGCAAGGTTAGTGAAAATGGATGAATGGTCTTATGTATTTAATGCTTCTCAAACAATAGAACTCCTCAGACAATATATTACAAAACAGTTTAAAGCTGTTGAGCTAATCCTTAAACTGAAGAGCATTTTCCCACAGCTGAAAGACAAACCACCTCTCCAGAGCCACCACACACAAACACAACGCTCATTGATTAGGAACACATTTAGCAGCTGCTAATTGTAACAACTCGGACTGACCCATTAAGTAATGCAGAAGTGTGCAGCAAGTTAAACTGGACCATTAATCTCTTTCAAAAGAAAAGAACAATCACTTGATAAAGGTCTAGGAGGAGTTTTTCAGTAAATCTGGTGTCCTGTCCCAATGGCACACTAGTACCCTCACACATGTCTGCAAAATACGCAAGGCTGTGAGTAGTTATTTGTTAGAGGTACAAATATAAGAGTGAATTTCAGATCACGATGTTTATATTTTGATCTTTATGAGCTGTTTTATAGCAAGGACATAAAACACCCATGTTCTCATACCATAGATTAGTAAAACTTTTGCTGCTTTGGTTTCTTAGCTTTTTCACTTTTGTTCTACCGAAAATGCCAGGGGGCCACTCAGAGGGAGGTTGAGAAAGAGGGTCACATTGTGTGAAGGTCATTGGTCTCTTCAGCTTTGCAAAAGCCGTCGTCTGGCATCTGAGACCGTGAGGCCATCACCACAAAGCTGTATGCTAATGATGAAGCAGCAGCATGCTAATTGAGTGTCAGAATAAAAAACTCATGATACACTTCAGAATTATGAGATCAGAAAACATCTGGATTCATGAGACATCTACAGTGATGTGCTAATAACAATTGAAGACAGGTTTCTAATCTGAGACATAAAGTAACTTCTCTGAATGTGGGGCTGCTTCTCTGCTTTTCTCTTGCTGCGTTTAGTTTCAGCTGCAGGCTGCACTCAGGGGATTTGTTGCTAAGTCAAACAACAATTGTTTTTCCCTGATTTAATGAACATCACAGCCTTACCTTGTTGGTGACTGCAGCATTTTTTATTTTCTCTCTTTAAGCTTTTGTAAGCCAACTGTCATTTTACTTTAGTCTCATTTAATGTATTTTGTAAAGGTTAATGTTCTATAAAATTAGATAAGAGCAGTTACAAAAACAACAACAGATAATACAGGACACCCTTGAGGCAAGCTGGTTTTCCAGTTAAGTCTGTATTGATTAAAGGAATAACAAGACTGATGCAGTTAAACATCTAAAATAAACACTTTGTACCCAGAACAAAGTTGATCAGCCAAGACTAGTCTGTAATAACTGGTGGTTCTTTACCAGCCATCACGTTTGTCACATTTGATTTTGGACTCACTGCAGGGGTTCACGGGGAGTTAAAAGCTTAAGTCTGTAAAATAACTTCTTGATGTAGCATAAAGATTCAAACATCCAGGACTAAACCAGTTACTGGCCAATGTGTCTCCTTCACCAAACCTTACAGGTGGAATTTGACATTTAGGCCAGTAAAGTTATGTCCCAAAGTTCTAATTCAATTACATTTATTTGGTTCGTGTTTTTAACTTTTTTAAGTATAAAAGCCTTTTTATATTAATGTCCACATTCCCAAAAATGATCAGATGCCATTTCATTTGTTGTAAAATACCTGATGTATATGAGTGACAAAACGAATTGATTAAAAAGGATCCACGTTCAAAAGTTATTGCTGAAGGGGAATGTATATGGGTATTTCTTAATTAAATTTAGGGTTAAACATGTTCTCTATGTTCAAATCTAAATTAAAATAAGAAATACATTCCCCTTCAACAATCAACAATCATCATTCCCCTTCAACAATCATCATGCATAAGATACTCTAAGACACTTAGGGCATCTATGCAGCATTACAACACACCCTTTGGGCATGGAAGTTGAACTACATGTACTAATGCAAGAACATTTGATTCACTTGACATACATGGCAGGAACACTACCAAGAGCCAAACACTTAAGAATGGATCAAGACTACATGAGGATTCCTGCTGCAGTTGAGAGCAAAAAATAAAACTGTGGAAAAAAACAGACAGTGTGTAGGAAGACCCGTGATTATCACATTTTCCATACTAAAAGACACATGGGCCATGATTTCAAAAAATATATATGTTGTTCAGTTTACTTCAACTGCCTTTCTACTATCAGATTCCTACAGCTGATCCAAAATGTACATATGTAATCACTATCTCTACCTTATAATACTGGTTGCAAGGCAACATGTACCTCCTTTAAGCCTTAATCCTTTAAGCAAATCCTACACTCAACTATGACACGCCAGTTTACATTAAAGAAGCTAAACAGCAAATCTTCTGTTTCATACACAACCCTAATCTGAGAGCCAGATCACCTCCAACAAGTGTCTAATCTGTGACCGGTCCTTTGCACCTGCCATATAGAGTTAATTTGCTTATTGAGACTCATGCTATGCTCTGTGTCACACAGGCAATTGTCATCATGTGGATGCCTAACCAGGCCATGGGTCTGCGGAGATTTTAAGAGACCAGACTGAACCCTGTGTGTGTCTTTTCATCCTGATCAGGATCGCAGTGGGTTTGCTTTTATACAACATACAGGCTACCAATCAACCAGAGGGGAACACACTTCCATATTTATGCACCCACAGCTAGGACCTATTTAAGTCTGGAAACATACCATCTGCATTTTGCATCTGTTTTATCAGATTTTCTCAGTATTCTGAGAAAATCTATTCTCATGCAGGGAGAACATGTGAAACTACTCACAGGACCCAGGTCTCATCACTTGCTCCAATTTGCAGTTTTTTTTTTAGAAAAACATAAAAAATATTTAATTAAATTCAACTAGATAGACAGTTAAATGCATGAAAAGAACATTTGTGATTCAGTTAGATTACATTAGTTTATTGTAACCAATAGGTAACTTTTGAGGAACGGAGAAGCTAATAACAATTAATGAAGGAAGCCAAATTTCATGATTACAATTAAAATATGATAAATTACATACCCCTGGGGGTCTGAATCTACTGTGAGTTTGTACCATTGATTATACAGCACTAATAAGCAGATAGGCATGACCACCTACCAACAAGCTGCATCACCACAGGGACACACACACAGATACACATATGTTGCCTGGTTTGAATAGACGATGTGGCAGCTTGCCTGACTCAAAACTGAACGCCACCCTTCATGCCAGCTCTGTAGATAAGTACAGGCAGCATGGGTAAGGGTAATTGTGTAAACACATGCAGGTTATAGGACTGTATTTCTCAACATCATCTTCCCCAGGGCCCTGCAATTATGCCTGGCAACAGGCCATTTATTTTCAGTGCTGTTTATTGGAGATACGACAATGGTCTATTAGTGTGTGCCTGCTGTGTGAGAGGACATGTATAAGATGTATTGCAGCGTAATCAGATGCAACAGTGCATCTGTTTGTGAAAAACTGCATTTCCAGGGACATTTTAGCATCAATAAATATATTGATGCTAATGTGTTCAATATCGCTAAAAACATAAAGTAAACATACTAAGTTCCCTACTGTATATTGTTGTATGTGAACACCTACGCATGAGACACTATTCAAACATCCTGTAGTCAAACCAAGGCCATTCATTAATTGTTACAGGCTTTACTTTTTGTAAGGCTTTGCACAAGCTTAACAATGTTTCTAAGGGTATTTGTCAGAACATGTGTGGGGTAGCACTGTGGCTTAAGAACTGCAACTCCTGCTGCAGGAAAGTCATAAGAGGTCTGACTGTGTTTCTGTAACCGAGCAGCACACAAGCCTGAAACTACAGCGGTCAATGACAGATGTTTGCTTGAGTATTGTAAAGCACACCAGTACTGAACATGTACATATGGTGCTATATTTATCTGATATACTAAAGCATGCTTATTACCAGACAGTCTAATTGAGGGGCTACTAGATGTCAGAAGCGGTCATATGCTAATTTATGACAGCTGGACTTTGAGCTTAACGTTTTGAACGTTTGCCTCAACATTATTACCTGATCTTTGCACTGATAGCACTGCATGGAAGGTAATCCAGTCATGTTTCAAAATATAGGAGAATGCTGTGATAGTATCAAAAAAGTATTAAATCTGATGATTTAATTATGTTCATGAAATTGAGACTTCATCTAGAACTAGATGAAGTGCTTGTTTCTTTGGGCTAATTAAGGGCTAAATTAGTCACTCAAACTCATGGCCATTGACACTCATTTGGTAGTATTATATTCAGTGAGAATTGTGTATAGCTTTGGATAAATGTGTTCTGTAAATGTAAAGACTGCAAGCAAAATATAAGCAGAGCTAACAACTTCCCAGTTTGTTAATCAACAGAAATTAATGTCATGAATAAAAAGAGTTTTGTACCACACCAAAAATATGATCATTAAAATGTAGAACACAATTAATTAAGACTATAAATTGTAGTGGAACCGCTGCAGTCACACAGAGCTACCAGGCTAGAGTTGAACTCCCGTCTCAAAGAAAAGACAAACTGATCAATTTTATTGATCAAAATAATCACTCAGTTAATTCCAAGTGACAGGAATAGGACTAAAAATGACCCAAGTTTAAAGAGTTAGGGTTATTTATTCATCCTCAGAAGCTGCTTCATTATGATCAAGATTGAGGTGGATCATCGTGGGAACACTAGGAACAAAATGAGCATCGCACCACAATTATCTCCTTCAGGGGTGAAAGTAAGTCTTTTCATAGGGAATACATTATCTTTTGGTGAGATCAACACAACACACAAACACAAAGCCATTCAGTCTTTCCCTCAAATCTACAATTTCAACAGACAGACTGACAAGTAGAGCATCTTATGCTCAACTTGCTGTTTTGTTTGTGGGGCTTTTTTTGAATATGTGATTTTAAACCAAATTTTACTTATTAAAATCACTAACTCATCCTTCATCCAAAACAGTTTACCTACTCGAAAAAATGTGCAGTATATAAGGAAACCCACAGGCAGACCCAGAGATCCTGAAGGCCAGGTTTGAACAGGTTTCAACACCACGATGGTGATATTAAAGACTGTCACAATGTTTAGGCTGTATTTTTTTTTTAGATTTATCGTGCCTAATGTACTAGATTGCTGTAGGAACGCACCCAGTGCTGAGTGATTACTCACGTCAGGAGTCTTTTTATGACGTCATGACATAACCGCTCTTGGCTCGAATACGTCAACAAATAATATTTAATCATATGCATATTGTTGATTTACAAACACACTATTTAAATCGTTCGTTTTGCCTTTTAGTATTTTTAAGTGACCACAATCTGGTGTTTTTCCGACCAGATATTTGCAATTATTGCATCAATGTTGCTCACTGTTACCATTACAAACATGTTTTCGCAAAAGGTAAAATGTCGACACACGTGTTTCTATAAAACCGCCACATACAGAATTAATTAACATGAAAGGCACTGCATCACGACTAATAAATCACCCACTGCCTGTTTCATACCTTTCATCCAGTCCACCACTTGGCTTGTTGTCCACTTGCTTACAGGTTCCATCACCAAAGCCATACTATTGCAAGTTTCTGTGCTCAGTGCCAAAACAAAGGCGCAAACGTGCAAACCAGACAAGTCAAGCGCGCAATGTTTTTTTGTTGTTTACCAAAACTCGATCAAGTATCTGATCGTTTTACACCCATTTGGTCCCCCAAGGAACATGCACGAGCTGGAGAGAGGCGATGAATGGAGACCAAGTCCGAATCATTTCTGCGTACTGGAATCTCTCCGCTTCAGCGCATTCCAGCACACGTCTCCGTTTATCGGTATCCAGATCATGATCAAGACGAGCTTTTCGTTCAGCCCGACTCGACTGAAGACGGAACTCTCATTAAATCATCACAGATCGGGCCGCAATCATTAGTCCTGGAACGGATCGCGTTTAAAATCCTGTATCGCTTCTGTAGGCTCGCGCCTTTCAGCAGATGTAAACAGTGCGCGCGGATCAACGAGCAACTGAGACAGCAAGAGAATACCACTGACCGTACATCACTGCCCTGTGTGTCATAAACAGCCCTGTTCTCCTCATGTGTACCATACAGCACTACCCTACGCATGTGTACCCTACAGCCCTGCCCTTGTCATGTGTATCAAACAGCCCTGCCCTCCTCATGTGTATCATATGCAACAGTACCATACAGCACTGCCCTCCTCATGTGTATCATACAGCCCTGCCCTCCTCATGTCTATCATATGCAGCAGTACCATACAGCACTGCTCTCCTCATGTGCACCATGCAGCCCTGCCCTCCTCATGTGTAATATACATTATTTAAAATCATGTATTTGCTCAGCAATTACTTAAGCAGGATATTCAGGATGGATTGGTTGTGATTGCGTGTGTCGTGTGTGGGGGTGTTAAGAGGGGTGTGGGTTTCTAACAGATGTTTTGGTCCTTACTAGTGTGGGAGTTTTAAAGGAAGGCTTTGAAGGACAATGAGGAATGAAGGGGTGAGAGGTTCAAAGGCCGATGCCCCTAATCACAGCTTCATCAGTCATCGTTGCTCTTCACCATCTGTGCATACAAAATTTAATTAAAACATTTTAGGTACTTACTTCTAACATTCGATGTTGAGGACGCACAAACAGTACATACAAAAGTATATTTTGCTCACTGTAGCTTCATTCTCATCATCTTCAAAGATTACAAAAAGTGGGCATGATGGAGAAATTTACCAGAAGGAGTATGGGGTATCCCACACACATACAATAATCTAGCTTCTGTTCATTTAATCTGGTAAATATTTTAAGTCAGGGACAGTTTAATTCAGGGAATTATTGTGCAGCACAGCCTCATAGACCTGGGTTCCATACCTCTGAGGATTTGAAAATGAGAGAAATGAAATGTGAAGTTGCAACAGTAGAATTTAGACCAACAATGCTCCCTGGAGTAAATAAGTAGTATTATCACATTGATCCACTGAAAGTTGGTTTTGCATTCGACGCTCATCAAAGGGAAATGAAGACTATGGTATCTGGTAAAGATGGCCAAACAATGGCTATACTTCGACTCAAATCTTGCAAAAGTTGTTTTTGCAATATCACATAGACAGCCTGACCATCTTTCACATTATACATAAATAAGACTTCTCCCCCACTGGTTAACATTATGTTGACACAATATTAGCCTGTGAGTAACAAAACGTGTCGTATTGTACATATTTCTATTGCGTAGAGTTTTTAGCGTTTGCTGTTATGATGATCACACCAGAATCAACAGATGTTATGTATTTGTGTCAAGACTGTAGAAAAGAATTTAACATGGGGAAGTGGGGCTACCATCATAAACATCCCTGTTATATCAACCACTGATGGAACTAACATTATGCAAAATTAATGAGCAGAATACGTTTATTGTTCATGATCCCATAGGTAGACGGGGGTGGGAGATTGTGATTTAAACAATATCTCGGGATTTTACCTTTTACATTTCGTTTTAATATGATATATTTATTCATGCATTAAATGCTTAAAATACCAAAAATATAAAATTATTTATAAGCCAGCATACATCATGAGTTTAAAAATGAAGTGAAGACAAGTGAAATGAAGTGAAGAAGCCAGAAATATCAGAGGTTCAAATGCGTCAGTACTAAATGCTACTCAGTAGGTGGCGCTAAATAAAGCTGGGACGTAAGATTCCGAAGAAGAGCAACGAAAACGAAACTAACATACGCCACAGTGTGTTGATCCCAGATGTAAACATATATCTTTATATTCGCATCTTTACATTCACACTTGTATGAAATATTTCAAATTTAACAAATATAGGTATGTAATTCGGAGTCTGATGAAATCTGATAGTGGAGAGACGTGTTGGCCGAATATAACACGTAAGTACTTAAACAGAATAATAAACATTTACTCACATGACGCAGCATTATTCTGTTATAGGAACAAATTCACGCATATAATGTAAACAACAGGAATAAATAATTGCATCTGTATGGTTTGTGAGAGTAAAATTCTGTAAAATTTGACTACACTTTACTTACCTTTGTAAAAACATTTATGTGTATGCTAAATTTCTGATTTGATGCCTGCAACACATTCCAAAAGGTTCTGCAAATCACTGCTGCATGTTTTTATCTCTAAATCTGAGAAATTACCAGCTGTAATCAATCACAATCACTAAGAAGGCCCCAGACTGTATCAGTTAAAAGCATTATACACCAACATGTTATTGTTCTGTTAAATGAATAACACAAATCTCGTCAACACAGGACTTAAATAACAACAGTTTGGACAGACACAAAGTTTAATCAAGTGTTACAGAATGGAGGAAGATGACGCCATGTCCGATAACAGTGTGCCTTTTGGCTATGGAGCTTCAGCTTTTGGTAGTGAGCCGGAGGAAGAGGATGATGAATTTGTTTTACACAGACCTGTGTCACTTCAACAGATGGTTTGGGAATCAGCCACAGACCGGTACAGCTATTACCCAACAGTATATTTATCAAATTTATTCTTCAAAGTTGTCAACGCTGTATAATATTTATCTTTTATTTTTAATGAACATTTATTTTCAGATATGATGTGGAACGAGCTGCATCACCTACACCCAGTTATCTATCGATGCATAGTGATGACTGGGTGCCCAATAAGTCAAGAACGGTCGCTGATACAGAGTGTATCACCACCAAGTAAGGCACCAAACCGAATGATTTCATTTTCATATTCTACTAGAAACACACAGTAGATAACCCACATGTAACTTTCATGAGACCCTGCACTCGGCTTTCTCAAGTTGTTCCTCACTCAGGTTGTTCCATGTTGCATTTTATTTCTGCAGGATCATATTGAACAGACCGGACTCTTCAGGATCTAGTCACTGTTCTCTTTCTAGTGATGAGGGGGCAAAACCGGAAATGAAGCAAGAAAAAAAGTAACCTCGGTCATTTTATAAATGTACTTTGGGAAACACCCAGAACTGATGCTACAGTGCTTTGCAAAAGTATTCACCCCCTTGACATTTTTCAGTTTTGTGACCTTAACCCCTGGAATTAAAATGGATTGTTTGATGGTCTGCATCATTTAATTCACAGAACATCCCTACAACTTTGAACATTTTATATTTTGGATTTTATTGTGAAGCATACAACAAATAAGACAAAATAATAGAAATTCACCCCTAACTGACCTAAAGTCAGTGCTTTGTAGAGCCACCTTTTGTGGCAATTACAGCTGCAAGTCACTTTGGATAAGTCTATGAGCTTGCCACATCTTGCCACTGGGATTTTTGCCCATTCCTCAAGGTAAAACTGTCTGACCACAGATTCTCAATCTTTTTCCACCAACTTAGACTATCTGCAACTGCATAACATACAATTCAGATTATAAAAACATTTAAACACAGGTTGTAATGTAACAAAATAATTAAATCAGCCTAGTGGGGTGAATACTTTGGCAAGGTACTGTAGATGGATGAGTTAAACATTATATTTATGGTATTTGTTTTAGGCCAGAGAAGAAACCAGTCCCAGAACAAAGTGCTGCTCCACTTACAAAGCCAGAGTTGGAGAAAGAGCCTATTGAAAAGCGCCACCCTGCATTAACTGTTGATTTTACCTTCAAGGTGAGACACAGCTCATTCTGGTTTTAATTTTGTACCAGTTTAAAAACATTTCGCTTTGATCAGATCCTAATTTATAGAAGATTTGAAGTTTTTTATTAGAAGTCAGAATTGAGCCGAAAAATAATAATAATAATAATAATAATAATAATAATAATAATAATTTTCTTATTCGGCTGCTGGTTGTCTCCACATTGGA
>JAYDZG010000014.1:15989547-16002645 GCA_034509265.1 Microcambeva bendego | reverse complement strand
GGGTGGGGCGATCTCGGTCCTTTCTATGCGGAGTTTGCATGTTCTCCCTGTGTCCGCGTGGGTTTCCTCTGGGTACTCCAGTTTCCTCCCAAAGTCCAAAGACATGCTACCAGCTTGATTGGAGACACTGAATTATCCTGTAAGTACCTGCGATGGACTGGCGCCCAATCCAGGGTGTTACCATGTGCCTTGCGCCTCACTCTAGCACTCTTCTCCAACCCTAATTAGGATAAGGAGTTAAAGAAAATGAACTGAACTGAAAAGAAGCAGTACTCTTCAGATCTTCAGGCTAGAAATTTGCCTTGGTCAGTCCAAAATCTAAATCTCTGTATGTTTAGCTATTGAGTTGTAAACATGATTTTGTATTCAGGATCTTTGTTATGCTGCGTAATCAAAGTTTATCTTAGCTTTTGCTCATGGACAGATAATTTCCTGACATTTTCTCAATTTTTCAAGTAAAATGTATAATTCCCCTCAATAAAAACAAGTCTCAGGGTGGTGACTAGCCCACAAGATCTGCTAAAATCAGAGTTTTAATTTTAGCAGATGATATATCAATTTTGTCTGTGAGTTAGGGATAGGGTTAGGGGGTTAGGGTTAAGGATAGGGTTGAGGTTAGGGTTATGGAAAGGGTTAGGGGTTAGGGTTACGAAGGGTTCAGGTTATGGATAAGGTTAGGGATAGGGGTTGGGGTTAAGGTTAGGGTTAGGGTTAGTGTTAGTGTTATTGATAGGGTTAGGGGTTTAGGTTTAGGGTTAGGGGTAGAGAGGTTAGGGTTATGGGCTTAGGGGTTAAGGTTAGGGTAAGGGTTAGATTAAGGGTTAGTGTTAGGGTTAGTGTTAGGGTTAGGGATAGGGATAGGGATAGGGATAGGGATAGGGTTAGGGTTATGGTTATGGTTATGGTTATGGTTATTGTTATGATTAAGGTTAGGGGTTAGGGTTAGGGTTAGTGTTAGGGTTGGGTTAGGGTTAGGGTTAGGGTTAGGGTTTTGGGTTAGGGATAGGGTTAGGGTTACCAAAGTGTTTGTCCAAAGTCAATGTTTCCAAATGAAACTAGATTTTAAAAATGTCTACAAATATAAATAAGTGATTGAGAGCTTTATCTGCATAATTTTATTCTAAAATTAATTCTGTTCTTACACATTGTTCTTTTTGTTTCAAATGACAAACACAAAAGCAACCAGACTGATAACAACCACATAAAGTGGTACTTGAAATTGTAATGCTTTCTTATTTCAAAAAGGGAAAAACAAGCACTCATGTATAAATGTCTTTATGTCAATACTATGTTCCCTTATTTGTATTTTTGTTTTTGGATGAAACGTTTAATGCTTGACCCTGTGGCCATGGCAACAGTGCTGCAGTATCTTAGTAACAAAATTGGTTTGTTGAGAGATGGAAGGAGTGAAATGAAATAGATGCTGCTGATTTTTTTTGCAATAATGGTATAATAAAGCAGATGAGCATTTAGTATACTGTTATGAGCAATACTGAAATTACATGGGGAGAAAATCGAAGAATCTTCTCTCTGTTTCATGGAATAACACCTTAGACTTGAATAGCATTTTCTAGCTTTTGAGCACTGCTCATCCCCCCCTCTCTTGCTCATAACTCATCTTTCATGTACAAGAAATGGACAGAATTTACTGGAAACTCAAATACCACAAACAAAACCACGGTACTGAGTTAGTCTAGTGTTTACAGCTTTGGCCACTGTGTCTGCTAGGGCAGGACAACTGGACTATGTGGATAAGATCTTCATATACTGAGCAAAGAGCTGTCAGAGCGGCATCCTGTCCTTGGTTGCAACTGGGTACACTCCTTTAGTAAATCCTCAGTAAGTCTCAACTTTGAAGAAAACAATGTGACTTAATACATGATCGTACTGTTTACAAAAATATAATTAGATATCCATTAGAAGCTAATTGCTCAAATCATAATGCCAGGTCAGAGGTATCTGTATGTGAGCTCTGTATCCCTCACTTACGAGCTAATGCTTGGTCTATTAAATAAACCTGATCTAATCTCACCCATGTTCTGACCTGACAAAGATGTTTTTTAAAACCCCACCTCAGCTTTTACATACACCAGAGAGGCACATTACAATTCTGTGCTCCAGAAAATATGAGCAAGTGAATGGAGAAAAAACAGATTTAGAAGGAAGTAATTTGACAGGACAAAGTGACACCTCTTACACAACTCTATTATAGTCTTTTCTTCGACCACCATCTCACTGTAGGAGTCATTGACAAAAATTTCACCCATTCATACCCAGCAGTGGCAGCTCGCTCATAATGTTTGTGAAAGCCTGAGAGTGTTGGGAGGGGGCGGAGAGGAAATTACTGTAACTCTGACCCCAATTCATTCATACATAAATAGAAAAATAACCTGTTTTAACATATCAGATACCATTTTTAGTATTTTCCTGCTAATAATGAGGTCATATGTCATTCCAGTTGTTTGTTTGTCTTCCTGGTTACTATTTTTAATACTAAATAATGATAAATATAATCATAGCGTGGGCAGCACAGTGGCTCGGTGGGTAGCACTGTCACCTCACAGGAAGATTTTGATTTCTAGGTGAAAGGATGGTGTTTTTTTCTTGTGAGGAGTTTACATGTTCTCCCTGTGACTGCATGTGTTTTTAACTTGACTTGGGATGTCCCAACTACATTTTCTCTGAAATAAGTTCAATTTCAAAGTAATTACTTCTGCCCCAAATTTGGTAAAGGATTGCAACTAGAGATTTATTACTTTTCAATTTCGCACTTGTTTTGCATGTTACTGTGGAAAAATGATGTGTGTATTGTATTTAGATTTTTCCACTGTAGTGATAAAATTCCCTATATCTATGTATGGGATTCTCCTTCTACCACTAATAAACGGCAGGATTTTTAAATTTAGCACACACACATCTGTGTTTGTCTCTGTCTTTCTTTTTAAAGGGCACCCAAGGAGAAAGACTGGAGATTTGTTTTACCCCACGAGTCACATGTTTAGTAAGCTTTCGTGGCCAGGGCTTCACTCTACAGCACCTCCCACCTCCTACCATCTGCTGCTCTACCCACAAGGATTCTGTTGTGCCAATATCAGCTACGAATGAGATCATCAAGTCCCTGCTGAAGAATGCAATCACCACTGATACAACAATGCCCACACATTTAGCTCCTGGCTTAGAAGGTAAACCTACCCCATAGGTGCAAATTCTAGGCAGAAAATGGAAAACCCGATATGTTTTGGTGATACAACAGTTCCAACAGCAGCAACCTGGCAGTGTTGAGGTTTGAACCAGCAACCTTCAGATTACTAATCTTGTACAGTAACTACTTGGCAACAACTATCACACTAGTACTAACACTGGCATCACTGCTACTGGTATGAGTAGAGGATAGTACGGATACTAGGTTAGTGAAAGGGCAGACAAGGTCATGCTAGATTTACACAACTCCAGAAACCCAGGTTCAAGTCCTGTATTTAATGTTGGAAGTCAACCAAAGGAACTCAGATAAAGTCGACAACAAAATTTATATTGCCGAGTTTCAGGTTTCACCCATCAAGAATAATCAGTTATCAAGGACATCTGTGTACCTGGAGAAACGCCAACTGGTTTTCTTGACACCTTTTTGTCTAAAAAACAGCCTCACCTGTAGCTTGCACAGCCTGTGTTTGTGTTATACTGTCACCATGTGGAAGAGTTTGATTAATGCAATCAAATGTTTCTGCCTCTGTTCATTTTCCACAAACCTTATACTTTGTAGGAAACATCACTGTCAAGCTAATAATGGTACAAAAAATCTTAATTTTCATTTTACTCCAAGATGTTCTTGGTGTCCTTGGGCTCTCTTAGCATTACTTTTATTAACTTTATAAGCATGCTGTAGGGTCAAGCTCTGTTCAAACGGATAAGGATCTTATTAAGAGAGTTTCCTCATACACGTGATAATGCAGTTAAAAGTCACTAAAGACATGGATACTTAAACACAACTGTGGTTTTGTAAATACAGCGAAGGTCTCCAGACAAATAGCAGTCGAGCATGTTTTTGAGGTACCTAGCATTTATGTTCTTTTCATGTTAGAAAGAGTTTCGACAGCATTTGGATAGAAAAAAAGAATTAAAAACTAATTATTGACACCTTTGGGGCTGACATAATCAGTCAGGGCTTGGTGAATTGTCATTTGTATATAAAGCTTATATTTGTATTGTAATTTTTTTGTTTGGTGTGACAATATTTTAACAATGTCTTCCTCACCACCATAGGTTATACAGCAGTATATTAAATGATTTTTCAAAATAAATCACTAACAAAACTAATGACAAAACAAAAAAAAATTATTAAACAACTGAGCATGCACACTGTTGCATTTCAAGGTGAAAATATATAATAAAAACCACCCATGCATGTGTTTGAAGAGTCAACAAAGATATCAGTGGATGTTAAAACAGAGACAAAGGCACACGGATAGAATCCTAGTAATATTTTATTTCTATTCCATATGGATTACTGACACAGCAAAAACATTGTTCAGAAAAAGGCAAGCTCTGGAATTATCCTGTTACATTAGTGGTGTTACCCATCATGAGCTAACACTGTGGATCTAGGCTACAAACATGGAAAGTAGAAAAGTAAGGCCAAGCCTGTGTGAGCTTCAGTCCTGTTGTACAAAAATGTTTTTGCATATTTATCAAACTTAAAACACGCTAAATCACAATACATGAAATTCGATTTTTCATGGCTGGGGGTTGTTTTTATGTACAAGCATTAAGTATTCTACTCTAAGTAAAAATCCATTAAATTATTCTACTAAGGTGTTTATCATTGATTGTACCTGAGAAGCTATTTAAACATTTAATAAAATAGTATCTTTATAGAAACAATGAATAAATTTGCATTGATTAGTGTCATTCAACACTTAAGCGTTACAGTCTATGAGCTGCATGTGTGAATCTGTGACCAATAGAGGTATGATTCAGCATCGTATAAAATATGCCCACATTTTTATTTCACACTGAGAGATGAAAATCATTTTTAGAACTAGTTATTTTTAATTAAACCATTTCCTTACCAAACAGTTTCTTTTTCTAGAAAGAATAAGGTCCTACATAGATGGAGAGGCGCAGGGTGGAGCTGCTCTGGTAGCTCATCACTGGGTTTACAGATACCATATCTAGGTCCAGGATGTACTCTTTTGGTCCACTCAATGCCTTGGCCAGCACCAGCATGGCATTCACGTTGTTAATTTGCTGAGAATACAAAAAAGTAGAAAGAACTAAGTTTAATGTTAAACATTTTCTTCATAAATTATGGGTGTGCCCAGCCGACCACAGAAACCTTAATAATTTTAACTTATTATTAAATATGACATTTAAGCAAGTTAATCAATCCAGTCATCCATTAATCTATACAGCTTCACTCACTCGTATGTAGAAATCTTGACGATTGTCCCCAGACTGGATCTGAAAGGTGTTATAAGCGCCAGGATAGACACTAGTAGCCTGAATCTGAAATATATCAGAGGGTACAGTCCGCTCTGAGGTGATGCTCATGTAGCGATGCACGATGGAGAATGGTAGATTACGACATTCAGGCTTTCCCACGGGGCAGATGCAACGACTGCATTATTCAAAAAAATAAAAGAAGGTTGAAGATGTTAGACAATAATAAGTGCTAATCATTTCATCTAGTACACTTGTTTCTTTAATGTTAAACATTGTTGATAATTAAAGACTAAAGAGTTTGTGAAGACCTGGCTTACAGCTAAGTAGTAGTAGTAGTAATAATAATAATAATAATAATAAATAAATAAATAAATAAATAATAATAATAATAATAACAATAATAATAATAATAATAATAATAATTCATCATTAATTGTACTGGTTTTTGTAGAGCATGCATCACTCACTTTTCTGCAACTTGGATGTAGGGACTTTGGCAGCGGTTCGAGTCCACACACTTATGCCCTCCGTGGATATTTACACAGGTCTGTTCTTCCCCACACGGATGGCTCCATGACTCACACTCATTCACGTCTACAATAAGAAACATTAAGACAAAAGAATAAACTTTGAAAATGAGTGGACTTGTGAAGGAAAACATAATTTGATCATCCTCATGAGTCAGAACTTCCACTGACTGTTGGAACAGTAGGTGTGAGCTGATGAAATAAAACTTTACCCTGGCAGAGGCGTGATGCCTGGAGCTGGTAGCCTTCAGGACACATACAGGAGAATTTGCCTGGTTCGTTTACACATCGGAACTGGCAGAGGAAGCTGGAGTAGCTGCATTCATCAATGTCTGTGGATATAGAAGTGAAAAAAATAACAGAGGATCAACAAAGAACAATAAATTTGTTTAAATAAAATGTCAACACCTACCGTTGCATGTAAAGCCATCGGGACTGAGGTCGTAGCCCTGCTCGCAGTGACACAAAAATGTCCCATAAGTGTTATAGCACCTCTGCTGACACGGAGCCCCCATTTCACACTCATTCACATCTGGACACAGGGACACAGGGACACAAAACAGACCTGCAGTTCACCCCTAGAGACTTTTTTTTGGCTTGTAGAGAGTCAACCATTTTGCACAGAATGTGTTGTTTTTGTTGGCTAACACTGGGAGAGTGTGTGTGGTTTGTGGTAAGAAATTACTGACTCACCAACACATGAGCGGTTGTTTCCTGCCACCTGGAAGCCCGGATCACATGTGCAGCGGAATGAGCCAGGCACGTTGATGCAGCGATGCTGGCAGTAGCGGTACCTGCACTCATCAATGTCTATAAGGACAGGCAAATGTTAACAGATGCCGTGCATCTGCTTGAGTGTGTCACTGTACACAAACCAATGTCGAAAACAACATCTATTGATGTTCAGATGTCAACCCCACTGGAATGAATTAGGAATGTCAATTGTGAGCCAGACTTTCTGTTCTTATTGTACAACTGGTATTCTAAACAAATTGGCAAAAATATTAATACAATTTTGTTAAATCTGGCCTTCCAGTTAGAGCTACAATGGATGGATAAATCTACTAAAACTGAGAACAAGCAGTATGGACTTACCAACACACTCCATTCCAATCTTGCTGTAGCCATCTGGGCACTGGCAGGTAAAGGTACCCAGTGTGTTAATGCACTCTTGACTGGGCTGACAGTTATGCAAGCCCAGTTCACACTCATCTACATCTGTACAAACACACCAACACAAAGTACAAATGTAAGTTCATGTCTGATTTCTCCTATTCAATATTAACATTAAGTCACAACCTTCAAACTGCTTGTTAGTAATGATGAAAATCTGCCACCTGCCTAACATGCTGTCAAAACATTCCAGTCATAAACTAAAACACAACACAGACCTTTGGGATTAATTGGAACAGGCCTTCAAGTCCATCATCAATGCCTGGCTACACAATTACTTTTTCATCTAATTAAGTACCAATTTCCATGTCCATGTAGACTTCATTATAATGCTCATGATTGTAAAATGGGATGTAAAAAATATAATGGCCAGATGTCCACTTACTTTTAACTACATAGTGATTTACACCTAGATGTAGAACATATGCTTCTGGAAACATAATGTACATTTAAATAACACTTGAAGAAATTTGACCCCGCTCTTACCTACACAACTCTCACCCTGGACCTCGTAGCCCACAGGACAGTGGTTGAATGTGTCTCTGTTTTGCATGGAAGGCAAACTGAACTCTGATTGGCTGACAGGTTCAGGGGCGGTGATGACAGAGGCAGAACGAGGCAGACACATGTAACCCCCGTAATGATTAAAGCATTTCATCTCTCCCTGACACGCCTCTGCAATCGTCTCACACTCGTTTATATCTGAGGACAGATAGGTTAACAGAGGGACAGTTGCAACATCTGGACATCGCAAGGATGAAAAGTGAGAGACACCTCATTATGCCACGCTAATTAGAGAACAAATCACTGAATCACTGCATCACGATGACCTGCCACCCACCTTTACAGTGCTGGGTCTGTGCATCCCACTCATAGCCATCTGTGCACTCCTAACAGAGACACATGAACACACACATTTACACACTGTCCACAGACTGAGACAGGCTGTATCTGCAAAGATTAACACTTACAACAAAACACACCATTGCTGCCAACAACTTCTGATTTTTTTCTGAAATTTTGACATGCACTCACTTTTGACATTTGTCCAAAGCCTCATGGCAACGTCTTGTTGTTCTTGTTGTTTAATTCCTAAACTATATGTATTCATATGACTATAACCCCTCTCAGCATATACAGTATCAATTTCTTATTTATCTTAGAGATGTTAATTAAGGCCATTGGAGTTTTACTAGGTTCAAAACTGCTTTAACAGCCTGGAAATGATTTCACTAAAGTTTTTAAAATGACTGTGTGGATCAGATTATTTTCAGAACACTGGTGAGGCTGGTAATTAATGTAGTTGTTTGCTGATTGTTCTTCTTTAAAGTCCATGAGAAAGAGCCCTAGACCTAGGTACTACTGCCATTGATGAAGCCAGACATGTTTAGTAAAGAGAAAAACAAAATCCACCAATAAAGAGAACACAAATAAAAGTCTAGATTTGTATTCTCTTTATTGATGAATCTCATTTCACTGCTCTAGAGTTAAATGTTGGTGTGATTATTACCACTCCAATAGATATGCCAATGACAAAGACATGGTAATCTTAAAACTGCTAAGCTTTGGAATCCCAACTCACAGATTTTGTGTTGACATTGCTTCTGATTACAGTTTGGAACCCAAAAGTTTAGTGTTGTATCCTAAGTGTGTAGAAATAAAATAAGCAAAAATGTGGACTCGCTGACCTAATATGTGGAAATTGCAAATAAAATATTATCTGAAACACTGAGCTAATACAACAGGTTCTTACCGTATAAGAGTTGTTTTCAGCCGGTGACTGACTGTTTGAAGTAGGTAGAAGAATCAAAGTGATGAACAGCAGTGCACCTATGGCCTTCATGTTTGCAGAAACAGATTCTCAACACACTGTACAGTCTACAGTTGGTGACATGCAGAAGATGGTTATCTGGAACACTCCCACCACTTTCTTTAATTAGAAAACAGACAAAAAGATTTAATTCAAAACTGACTTGTTTCCTCGACATATGTAATATCTTGGTGAAATATTGAAATGTATTTTGAGCCAAGTTTATAGAAAACAAGTTTTAACTTTTAAACAAGGTCCATCGGCTCAGGTAGTGCAGCGGTATAGAATATTAGCCTAAGATCGCTGAGATCCAGGTTAGAATCTTAGTTGTCCAGGGAATTTCTGACTTGTGACCAGTAAAGTCAGACCCACCACAACTCTGACACTGATAAATTAGTCAGTAAAAATAATTTAGAAATTAAAAATGAAACAAGTTTCATTGCGTCTGTTTGATGAAGCAGCTCGGAGGCAGCCCACTTGAAAGCCTCAGTGAGATCAGAGGGGGGTCGTTTTGCATTAAAAAGAGTCAATAGGCCATTAGCATTCAGCCGAGGTCTTGTGGTTTTTAATGATAATGGAGATCCTGTAGAAGTAGACCCAGGTAAACAAACTAAATACTCAGTAAATCAGAAATCATCAAGATATATATCTTTATTATGAATAAATACTCTTTGAACACTTGGGAAGGAGGGCATTTAATAGTAATAACAATCAAACTTGATTGCTGTCGTGCAGTAGCATGAATAAAAAGCTGAGACATGAGTGACTACGAAAATGGTCAAGTGAGCTTTACATTAGCTGAGAGAAGCCTGACTGCATGTAAACATTTCACTTATATTGTTGTTAAAGAAAACATTAGGGGTGACATTGACTTTTGCCATTAGTGTGCCAAAGCTATTCTGTAGACGCCCTATAAAATAACAAGCTAACAGACACCAAATACATTTTCACAGCTCAGCACCAAATGGAGTAATTGAAGATTTTTGGCTGAAGCCGCTCTTTAATTGTTGGCTGCAACTACTAAAATCTGACATAATAATTTTCTGAACATTGTGGTAATACACATAATGCCAACACAAGATGTTCCTTGTAAAAATGATGTGAGAAAGTAGAATGGCGGTCCTGCTTTACGGTTAATGAGAGCAGGAGACTGCCAGTTGGTGATGGCATTTGTACTGGAGCGCTTAAAGGAAATGATCCCACCGAGGCTGATTTCCCAAAATCACTTGCAAAACAACATACAGCAGACTCTCAGTTCTAAAGTTTACAGCATGCATTTGGGAAATGCAGCACAGATGTGTAGAGCCGGGGCTCTATCAAGTGCTTTACACATTAAATTGAACAGTTTTCATTAGGAGTCTGTTTACACAATTTTATACTCAAAAAGCCAAGATGTGATTAAAAAGAATCCCGCCCAACATGTGTTCTATCCTGAGTCTAATTGTAGGTATATCACACATACTTCTTGATGTGGTTTAGAACAAGCTTTCTACACCCCTGAGCCACCGACAACAAAACAGCAATTTACTTTTTAGCAAACATTTGTTTTGGAAAAGCACCTACATATTCAACAGAGTAATTATTATTTTTCTAGTCACTCAGTGTCATCAGCAAGTTTCCAGCGTGCTGAGTCATGAAGTTACCAGGAGCTAATCCTGACCTTTCTTTTAAGTTCTTTATAATATACCTTATGTAGTAAAGTTATGCAGTGTGCAAGCCAAAACACAGACAGGTACAAAGAACTCCATACAGAATGTTTTAATCGTTTTAATAAAAAGAACATTCTATTAAATTTAAGAAAATGTCTTCTGGCTCATACTGAACGTAGAGCATAATGACTTCGGCATTCTAGGTATTAGTTGTAGTTACTAGGATTTAGTCATTTTGGCATTGAATCATGGTCTAGGGTGGGTCTAAATAAAGTCTAAAAGTATTATTCATATTTAAACCAGTGATCTGTCTCTAAATAGTGGTTTTCAGTTCTGTTACACAGATGTCTTACAACTTGAATAAATAATAAAAACAAAGTTGGGACAGAAGGTCAAATTCAAATAACAGTAAGCAGTGACACAATAGTGAAATCTGTGAATATGTAGATCTATTTCATAGCCAAACTGATGAGGACATTTTGGATTTTTTAAAATGCTGTTGCCCCCCAAATCTATGATCTTGGACCATGTCTGTAGGCCCATGTGCCTATTCAGTGAAAATAGCAGCATCTATGAGGTCAAGCACTGACAATGGATGAGGAACCCAGACTTGCAGTGCTGGACCCTGACTGGCCCACCTGAGAATCAAACCAATGACATTCTAGCTGTGAGTGACCGTGCCTCCCAACAGGGACACAGACATGCTTTCACAAACGGCTACACAAAACTGTAAATATATATCTTTTGGCTTTAAATGTACAAAGATATATAAATCTTTTATCCTAACTAAATTTAAATTTAGAACACAACCTCATAACTCAACCAAATATATTGAGTGCATGCCATTTAAATACAAACTCAAGAAATGAATACAGCAAAGTCATTAACAAAGACAGAAATTTTAATAACTCACTTAAACTTCAGATCATCAGTCAGATTCTTCTCACATGAATTCTTGACTGTAATTCCCTCCACAACCTGGTTTTAGAAATATGCATGGACCTTTGTGCTCCAAAATATTCCAGTCACAATGAGGTTTCCAGTGAGAACTGAATACATCAGAGTGTAAGGAGAGGTGTTGTATGTGACCTGTACTGCATGTGAGTGTGTGATTAAGAAAACTTAAGACAGCCCACTTAACTCCCCCACTGCCACCGACTCCCTCCCACTCGTCTACATCTAACCCCTAGAATTCAAATTCCTGGTCCTTAGCCCAAAACTCTCAGTTTGGCTTCCCAGCCTACAAATTTCTAAAAAGTAGAAAATAATGCACCTGATTTAATTGGCCAGATATTATGTAAAGTATTTCTAAGTAATGCTGTGAATGGCGTGTGTGAATGAATGTGTGATCCACAGTATTGTAAACTTATTTAGACTGTTAGAAGTTAGTTGTGGCCGTTTTGCAAATAACACATTGAGAAGACCATTGTAATGAAAGGTACAAATTCAGCAACGACCATTATAAGAACAAAAATAACACCAAGTACTGTTTTACAGTAATTATTTGTTTTGCCCACAGCCTGTTTACCTGCCATTGTAAGTTTAAGCTCCACCTATAAGAGTTGTGATTGGCTTTATCTCTTCAGCCCTTTTCCATTCCCAGTTGCATATTGCTATTCTGTGCTGCTTGGACAATCCTGCTCTGGCTGTGCTGCAGAATACCCAGAAACCACCACATACTACCAGAACGAGTGAGCAGTTGTAGATTTTCCTGAATTTTTTCTACTCTTATGTTGCTACTTTAAATTTGGAAATCATTAAAGGAGAAGTTTTTTACATTTTATTTATCTACCAACTTCTGGTCCTACTGGTAAAACAGAAGCATGAGAACATTTTAATTGGTGTTCGTGTTTTTAGAAGCATGTTGAGATTTGTGCTCCAGTATCAACTCCTCTGGGATTTTGTCCCAACTGGGTATTTCCTGCCTGAGAGGGGCCTGATCACCATGGCACAAATGAATGAATTACAGGGTAATAAATAACAAACGGAAAGTGTCAAAAAACACGTCGTATTTCTACACTGCGCCTAAGGTTTAAGGACAATCAGTAAAATGACCAAATGCATACAGTAAAAGCAGAGCAGTATTATGACCTGAGCACAAAGGAGGTTAGATAAAACTTCTCATAAAAGTTGCACAAGCGTTCTGGTGAAATTTGAAGGAATTTTCCATGGCCATTTGTGAGGGTTATGGGGGTGACAGCTGTCACAGTTCATGGATTTTACAGGCCAGTAAAAGTCTCACACAGTGAAATCCCCCATCTGCTGTCTCCAGAGCTGCTGGTGCAAATGTAGGCTCCCTGCTGCTACCCTACAGGCGAACTCCTGTTGTTCAGTGTGAGAAAACACCGAGTCCGTTTACCCAACAAAACAATCAATGAAAAAACCCCAAAACAAAACAGATTTTGCTGACAACTAATATCCCTTTATACCAGTAATCTAAAGTATAAACTCGGGATCCACTTGAACCAGTGAGGGATCTAATGTTTTCCTACAGTAGCAA
>JAYDZG010000014.1:15968067-15978377 GCA_034509265.1 Microcambeva bendego | reverse complement strand
ATCTGGGAGAATTGGGGTTCATCCAGACACCATGTTGTACTACTCTGACTACGGAAGCTGTGTTGGACCAAAATGCATTGCGGTAATAAGTGTACTCGCTGCTGCCCCCTAGTGACCATATAACAAATCCAATCATAGTAAAGCAAAAGTGTAGATATTCCTCCTCACCTCTGTTTTGAAGGTAGATTTTTAGACATGTAATGCATGTTTCACTACCACTTCGTCCAATTCTAGGTCGCCATGGGTCCAATTCAGTGAAAGGTAGGACACACTCCGGACAGGTCACCAGTTCATCGCAGGGTACATACACACTCACTAGTAACTAGGGTGCTTTTAGTAGCTCAGATAAACCAGGTGTCATGTCTTTGGACAACAGGAGGAAACCCACATGGAGGCTGGGAGAACATACCAATTCCACACAGAAACGAGCTGGGAAAAGAACCAATGACCTTTGAGCCATGAGGTGACAGTGCTACACACCAAGCCACTCTGTTTTGTAGATTTTTAAAGCAAAATACATTTTAATTCATTATTATTTTGATTTAAACATTCTTAAAATGATAACCAATGTTTGTCACAAAATGGTCCAGTCTCCGCTGTGCTGTGGACTTGGCTTGGTGTCTAAACGACCCCATCGTCTGTCCATAAAAGAGGATGTTTTCTCAGTAATGCGAAATGAGAAATGCACAGCAGGGATAGTGTGTAAGTCTTGGGCTGGATGCAAAGGTTTTGATCCTCAGCTTTGGTAATTGTGTGTATCTCAGCATTGTGACTGATAGTATCCTTCAGGTTAATGATCTCTGCTATAACTTATACAACAAAATGTTTGTCTGATTGTCACTTGTCTATTGTTAACAGTATATGGGGGGAGGGGTGTTTTTATAGCAGCCAGGGTGGCTGAAGGCAGAACCATTGTCTGGATAAACCTGGATAAATCTTATCAGATCTAGAAGACCCATGAAATTAGCATACAGAGCAACACGGCTGAAAAGAGAACAGATAAATCATCCTAACAATACTGACCTCATTTAAACGTACAACCTTATATGCTGAGATCACTCAATCACAGAATGAGAAGATGAAAATTTTGTTCTTTAAAATTAGTATTTAACTCAATTGAGGCATTTAGAATTAAACTAATTTTAAGAGAGGTGTGGGAAACCAGAGCACCAAAATAAAGCCCAGTAGACCATAAAGAACATCAAGTCTTTATTTCCAGTTACCAGTGTTGTGGATCAAATCCAGGTCTCCATGACCCATGTGGCAACTCTCTGCCAGCTATGCTACCATGCCACATGTGACTTGCAGCACTTCCAGTTAAATCAGGATGAAACAGATTATAAACATTAAAATAGGGTACTTCATTAATTAACTTTTTATGCATCAACAGGCTACAATGAACATGTATTCCAGTAAAACAGGTATTGTTAGGTTAGGTTGTGAGAGGGACATACACTTCTCTACCCCCTTCCACACCCCCTTAATTCTGATGTATTCCCCTAACAAAGCCAAGTGTTTTAGTAATTACTCCAAACAAGTCCACACCCAGTCACTCAACACACCCAATCACCTATCACACCTATCACACATCTTGCAAAGCAATAACGGGCTGCTTTTAAAACACACTGCTGGCATTTTAAACATGAATCATTCAGGTTAACACCTGAACTGAGTAAAAACTGACCAATATTGATATTTTTTGTTTAAAACAGTTTAATCAAGTCAGCAGCCAAAAGAAACACCCTAGGCATAATAAAAGGAAAGGCAGTCTGGGCATCAGAAGTAAAACAACAATGCCACGGGTGTTTTTGGTTAAAAAGAAGAGCAGCACATTGGGAAAAAGAAGCTGGAGTGAAGTACCAGACTATACTCAAGGAAGCATTGGCATACCAGGTGAGTCTGCATACTGTTTTATCTGTTTGGTTTAAACAGGGTTCCACTTGGTTTAAACAGGGTTCCACTTATTAAAATGTTAAAAAGTGACTTTTTAAAATGTTTTTTAATCTTTAAAGTATGATGCTGTCATTTTAATTGTACATATTTGCCGACTCTGATAATTGAAATGTCCTAAAATTACTTTGCTTTGAATTAATCAGGAATAGTTAACTATAGTAATTAAAATTAAATTAATTGTAATTGTAATTAAAATATTGGTGTATGTGGATAAATAACAAATCATGTTAATTAGATGTAGGTACCCTTTATTCAGTTCTTACTGCATTACCAAACAGTGTCATAAAATAATAAGTCTTCTTTTCATGCATTTGGTATGTGTGTCTGTAAAAAGGAAAATTTGACACACTAGAAGCATCACAAAGGATGTTTCAAATATGTTAATTGAGATTGAACTCAGACTCTGCGTAGGCCACTGAAGTTCCTTTACATCGAACTCATTAAACCATGAACTATGCTAAAAAAAAGAAAACCGCCTTTTGAAAACTGACCCTAATGGGCCACCACAGACACAATACTTGTTTTAAAAATATATAATTTTATTACTCAATACTTACTAAATGTTTTGTTTTGATTTTCAGTTTCATGTCAGGAAGTGTGTAACCACAGTACTTCTCCCCTGCATAGTGGAACCTTAAACACCAGCACTGTCTGTCCCGGCATTAATTCCCAGCTGATCTGCTCTACTGAACACAACCAACAGGAGCCAAGCTCAGACTGCTGTCTGAGGGCACATCGACCTCCTTACGTCTCACAGAAAAAGGTCAGAAGTCTACTTTCCTAGTGTCTATTCAATTTTTTTTCAACTTTATGCAAATTTACTCCATCTATATGTTCAAAATGGCACAGTAATTTAACCCCATGACCAAATTTCTTCCTGCAGGCCCAAAAGCAAGAAGCAAATGTCTCACAGTTCAGCAAGTTCTCAACAGTTAAGCCATCGACTCCATTCTCTTGTCCAGTATGCAGTAAAGCGTTCAGTATTGCACGTCTAATGAAACGTCATGTGAGGACTCACAGTGATTTTAGGAAGTATTCGTGTGAGTTCTGTGGGAAAGGCTTCAATGATACGTTCGACTTGAAGAGGCATGTGCGCACTCATACAGGCGAGTATCATTAATTAAAAGCTTATCATTTATCGTCTTCTAACAAGAGTGGCTGTTGTTATAACAAAAATATTTATTGATGACTATTGGTGGTTATTGATAATAGAAACACTGATCATTAAATTTGTATGCCCTGTATCACCTGAATATCTCGTGCGCTTCATTGAGCACTTGATGTTTTTATGTTCCAGGTGTGCGCCCCTTTAAATGTACTGTCTGTGAGAAAGCCTTCAGCCAGCGCTGTTCATTGGAGACTCACCTGAAAAAGGTTCATGATGTTTGTCAACCATACGCCTACCGGGAGCGCCGAGATAAGCTGTATGTGTGTGAGCAGTGTGGCATGACTACTGAGACACAAACTGGCCTGCTTAGTCACCTCCAGACCAAACACCCTAACAGCAGGACAACCAAAACCAGGAGCAGGATGAGGCAGGAACAAGTCTGGGCTGGCAGTGCATCCCCAAGCTCTCCTCGCTCTCTGAGTGATGTGGAGTCCGGTGTTGAAATGAAGCAAGAACTGAAATGCTGAGCGTTTTCTTTTTATCACTGTTCATATTTCTTTAAAGCACTTGCAGTTTTATTTTTTTTTTTTTTTTGGAGGAAATAAAAATGAATGAGGACTTGTGACAACAATAACTTTAATTAAACCTAGTCCGGTTTAAAAGCTTGTTTTAGTAAAAAGGTGATGATGTGGTGTTGAATTATTTTTATCCCATGAGAGTGACATTCAGTTTTGCAGTTTTTTCAAATTTCCATTTAAATATATTATTATATTATATAATAACATTGTTTATTGATATCTCGCAATATCTTTGTCTGACGATCTACTATCGATTACAGTGATTATTGTGCAATATCTGAGGAAACCAGCACGGATGCAAATACATTCGCACATCCCCAGTATGTTGTATATATTTGGAAGCGCTCTAGCAGTCGGTAAATCATGGGCATTACGTCACTGGGTGGCGCGCGTGACCAAGCAGGTAAACGCAGCTCGAGGACGGAGAAGCGACTGTGGTTTTACGGTTAGTGAACGGGTTTAAATGCGATAACCTGTAAAAGAATACCAGGCTAGTGTTCACAAATAAGTGCACCCTTGCCAAACAGGCGCGCGTCCCGGATGTACATATGTTTCTCGAGAACGAGCGCGAGCGAGAGGAGAGAGCGCGCCTCGGTACGTGCACGGAGAAGCAGAAGTGAAGCGGAACGGAACCTGTTACCTGTTTATCATCATCTAACCTGCGCGCTTTCTGGACAACACGAACATTTTCAAACCCAGTACGCTGAATCGTGTTTGATCAGCCGGGCGCGGTGGCAGGGTTACGTACATGGTGTGAAGGAGAGCGCAAGGACGCGATCATTAATGGTGAAGCGCATCAGATTTGATCCGCGAGGATGATGATGACGATGATGATGGCAGATGATTAGCGGAGGAACCTCGCCTGACTCGTTTCAGATGGGGTGAGACAGCTCGCAGCAGAAATGTCCCTGCACTGGACCGGGGGACAATCTGCAACCAGGACATGTCCTCATTACTAACAAAAATATATGCAAGTCAGAAAGAGGGGAACGAGTGAGGATGCAAGGGGTGACGGTGACCGGAGAGGCGCCCACGCTGACCGGGGGCGGACGGGAGGAGGTGAGGAGTCAAAGTGCTGAGGAACAAAAATATTATTGTTTTCATGTGTTTTCTACTCATTCTATTTTTAAGTCAAACTAACCCGCCATTGTTTACACCAGCTGACCACACGGATAGTTTTACTATAGGCTTATGTTGAAGTGAAGTGATGGCGCAGCTTGTTGACCGAGTGCCGCACAGACCCATCGGTCCAGCGACTTTGGTTCGACCCATGCCTCTGGTCACAGGCAATACGAAGTTTGCCAGGCTGTTCGTGTCTACGAGTGGGTCTGTGTAGAGTCTTATAGTTTACTTCAACTGCACAATAACATGCATTATGTGAATCGAGCAAGTGTTTGATCTGCTGTGATGGATTAGTTTCTGGTCCAGGGCGTGTTCCTGCCTGGGGCCCACTGTGACCCTGATCAGAATGACATTTTAACTAAATGGCCATAAATTTAAATTATGGTTTATTATGGCTTCATTCTGTTAAGGGTCACATTGTGCACCAGGCCGGAACACACCCTTACTCACTTACACACTTATACTGAGGGGCAAGGTCGAGCAGCCACTCCACATTGTGCATGAAATAAGAAAGCATGACATACTCTTCACATACAGTGAATGTGGGTGTGGATTGTGTGCTAACATAATTACCATGAAGTTTGCTTTAAGATTTGTATGCAGTTTTTTTAATGATCACTAGTTTATTTATCCTGGTAGTTGTCAAAGTCCTGAAGGAAACACACACATTCCCCCCTTTGAAAATAGGTCCTCAGGATTCACCTACATAACTGCACCACACAAGTATGTGTTGAAAGCTCTTACTATTGATCTACAAGTAAAACGGACCAGCTGACAATTCTCATGTTTTTGTGTGACCTGCAGATCAGCACAAAATAGGCCACAAAGTTAAATTTTACACCTTTTTTGCACCCACTTTATTGTAATCAGGGTTATAGTGGGTCTAGAGCCTGCTCAGAATTATTTTCTAGAAATAGGACATGGTGCCAGACTATCTTGCAAGGCATTAAGTACCACCCTTGTACTTACTCACACACCTTTGTGGAATTTATAGAAGCGCTCCCAGTTACTTGCATAGTTTTGGGTGATGAGACGTAAGAGATGGAGTGTCTAGAGAGAACCCATGTGCGTCAGACAAACATTAAACATTTCAAACTCCTTTCAGTGATAAGAGGCATATAATTCAATCATTAATCATGGTGGCTAAGTGGGAAGCACCATTACCTCACAGTCCTGGGTTTGATCCCCAGCTGGGGCGGTCCTTTTTGTGCAGAGTTGTCATTGTGTGTTTTCAAAAGCAAGCTGCAACAATGACTTTTCTGACCTCAGTCTTTTGTTTCATCGAGATGAGCTCAGGCTCAGAGGACTTGGCAACATTCCTGTAAGAGCGTCTTTGATTACATTTCTTAATGTTTCTTAGTATTGCTCCCATGGCTGTATTTGTCACAGTAGCATGATTCCCAATTCTGTCCAAGGGCTTGAATTTCATGCAACTTTTTCCAACATGGAAAAAGATTTTCCTGAATCTTTTCACAATATTATGTCTGGTGGATTGTAGCGCAAATAAATTACTGGCAATTTAAAACTGAGAAATGTGAACCGTATGACAATTCTGAGATGAAGTTCAATACAAAGTGGGGAGCCATGACCCATGATTGCTTGCTGAGACTTAGCCATTGATGGATTCTCCTTTTACAGCCAATCACAATTCTCTCATCTCTTATTATTGTACATGCTCTTTTTTTGCTCGTCTAAACGTTTTGAATGTGTTGCAGGCATCAAATTCTATATGTGTTAACACACACCACACACATTTTTTTTACTAGCTGTACTTTGGTCTTTGGAAGGAAATCACGTTGACACATGCAACATTGCCCCAGTTTGTTGTGTTTGCATGTGTTGGGTGCATCAGGAGGCAGTTTCATTTTAGTATGCCTCCCTGTCCCTGTCTCTAAAAAGAACCATCTATTATGTTTCACTCCTGGGATGGGACTAGTAAGGTGATTAGCAGTGCCTGTTTTTGCCAGACATAGCGCCTGCTGTTCCACTTAAACAGTTTCTATTTAATCTTATAAGTACAGAGACTATTTTTCTTCATGTTGGCTTTTATATGTCTTCTTCTCAGCAGTTGCTTTTGTCTTGCCACTCTGCCTATAATTTTGTGATAATTGTCCATCTGACAGGTTTTTCTGTTCTTGTACAAGACTTTTGGTTCTCTGTTAGGTTCTTTCCCACCTCCCACATCGCTGCCTTTCTTGCCCGTACGCTCAGTTAGACCAGACGGCCATTCTAAGAAGGTTGAAAGTGCTGCCAAGCTTCTACAATTCAAAAATAATCCAAGCCGCTGTGGTCAAATTAGTCTTAGATTTTGCTTGATAACCTTCATCTTTGCTTTGCCACAATTTGATGCTCAGACAGTTTTTGGACTTTGTTTTGTTTTTTTTGTGTTTGTCCGTACAATGCAGAATAAATTAAGGACCAAGGACTTTGTCATTCTAAACTATATGTAATCAATACAGCTTGCAACAGGAGAACTGCAGCTGGATTCTAGACACATCTCAAAGATAATTTAAGCAAACAAGATGCACCAGATTACAATATGGTGTTCCAAAGCAAATGGTGTAATATTTTGTCTCAGGTTTTTGTTTTGTAATTAAGATTACTTCAATTCCAAATCTAATCCACAATACATGTGCTGAACATGTAGGTGTCTGACTGACTGTACATGGAATAAATTCAGATTGTTTTAAAACAAAAAGAAAAAAACAAAATGCAGGAGGGTTGGGCATACATTGCAATGCAATGTAGATTAAATAGATAATGTAGCCTGAAGGGTCATAATTTATTCGCCTTTCATTGACGTGATTATAAAAATGCTTTTGTTCACAAGGGGGCAGGTGATAAGGCCTTTCTGCACTGCCTCAGTATTCATAATGTAAAGCTTCATGTGCAGGACTCCCTGGAGTTTATTTTTACTATTTGGATGCAAGTGAGATATTTCTTCTAATGTTTAGGCAGCAGCAATGGGTCATGCAAGGCACATCTGCTGTGTGTCTGCATTCTTGAATATCCAGATATCCAACCATCAATAAAAATAGTACACCATCCACCACTGTCAGTTACACATTTAGGAACAAAAATTTTCAACCCATGTATGTGTATACAAATTTGACTGCTGAGAGATCTGGTATCAGAAGTTTTATTTACTCTCGTCAGCGCTTGGCATTGCAAATAGAAATCTTAAACTTGTGTGCTGTGAAGTTTCAGATGACCAGTTTTTGTACTGATGTTGCTGCCAGACTGACGTTGCTGCAGAGATGTTTTAATGAGATGTTAAATATTTTAGCACAATATCTATATTATTCCTAGATGTTTTCAGTTTATAATAACAGCAGACAAAGTTGACTGATCTAGCAGGGCAGAAATCTGATCAACTTGACTCTGCTACATGCAGATGCTTGAGGGGATTAAATTATATATCTTGTAAAACACCACATACTGTCCAGAAAGTCAATTTAAAATAGTTGTAAACTACAGACAAGCCTGACATATGTTCAGGCATTTAGAATCTATTATGGGTAGAATAGATGATTTGTCCCAAATCATTTGAATGCCTTGCTGTATAAATAATGTTCAGTGAACAGCCTCCATCATGCATTCACACATTATTGCTTTCAATAACCAATAAATTAACCAGACAAAGGAATTTATTTCAATAAAGGCAACCATGGCAGCTGCTTTGAGTCCGATCACCATAAGCCATCATAGATGGAATAAACTATGTGGTCAAAAGTATGAAGATGTGAACTTTAAGTTTCCTTCCTTTACAGATTTAAAGGCATCCACACATCTAAGAAAGCTTTCCACAAGGTTTTGAAGGATCTCAGTATCAACAATTAAACAAGTATTTATAGGGTAAGACCTTGATGTTTAAGGAAAAGCTCTGGTCTGCAACTAACCACCAAAAGCAAAGCAGTTGAGTAGGGTTACGGTCATAGTTCTGTGCTTGCCTACAACACAGTGACACTGGCCAAAATGCTCGGTGTGCTAGCACATATTCCTCCCACATACATACATCACTGACCACTTCTTTTTCACCAGCCAGTGGCAGATTCTCACAGAAAACTTTTAACAGGCACTTGCTTGTTTCTGAATTTTTTTAAGCAGGCAGTAGAAGTCACTGATGCGGAATCCTGAAGGGGATTATTCAGTTTTATAATTAAATATATAGACTGCTATGTGGTGTCCATAACATTGGGCTAGTTCATTAGACTGCTGCGTTACTCTAGTGCCCATTGTCGCATCTTTATGAACCTATCATGCAATAATTGATAATTAATTATGTTACATGAGATGTAGCATCTAGAGGAAGTACTTAAAATGGGGATCATCTACAAAAAAATACTATTCATTTATGTTTTAATTATGTTGATGAATGTTAAAAATGTGTGCAGCATCCAGCTGTGTTTGAAATAGTACAGAGACAGTAAATAACAGAAATGAGTATTTTATCACACACAGTTCTAATTAATTTTATAGTGAACCCCCACAGATTTGCGGGGTTAGGCTTTTAATAATATCCTCCACATTTTTATGGTTTTATTGTGGCATTATATCCTTTTTATGCATTTAATTAAGAACAATATTATTTACTAATTTTGTAACATAACTATTAGTGTAAAATCAGTAAAAACTACCCTACTTACACCCAAGAATGTTGGGGGTTTACTGTACACATTAGATGAAATGCTGGTTTGTTGTATTGGCATTTGCAATTTCAATATTTAAATTTTCTTATGGCTGTTCCTGTATTTGTAGTTTTTAAACTGGATGTTGCTTATTTTGGGCTTGGGCTCTGAGAGCGCACTGACAAATTTATTTCTAATGCCCAGGCTGGCCCACCATGCTGATCATTAGATTGTTGGACATCCAATAACAAATTATGTTAAAATAGTGACCTTTATATAATAGTTTCAGCTATAAAAGCAGCAACAAATCTTAGAAGTTTATCACAAGACTTATCACATACATCCTGTATGTGGGAAAATCTACTATGCTTGCTCACCATCACTGAGATCAAGGATTTAAATTTCAAAGATGCTAAGCACGGTCCAGTGTATTCATGTCTTGTGAACTGGCCCCACTGTGACCCTGACCAGAAAGAACCAGTTTATGAAAAATAAAAATCAGACAACCAACTGAAGTGAAATATAAAGGTATAGAAACCATTTATTTCAGGACTTGAATGATTTTCAAAACATTCGTACTGAATCAAAATTTGAATCTCCTCATGACTGCACACTCAAGCCTTGTCGGTTAACTGGCTGTATTATATTTCAGACCAATCGATGGACATGGAGACACAGATGGGGGAAGGGCGCGGTCTAGGATGTTTTATGGAGCTTTGGTGATTTTTCTTTAAAACCTACTGTCATATTAATGGTTTTGTTCATTTTAACTATTACCACTTTATTGGCTTTATATGTTCCTAAGTTTGTTTTTTCTGATGCATGTTAATAAGGTGGTTGTAAGGTGTGTGTGTGTGTGTGGTTTTGGGTTTTAATGGTGTCTCTGCTAGAGATAGTGGATGTGCTGAGCGAGCAATCGGG
>JAYDZG010000014.1:15917703-15932188 GCA_034509265.1 Microcambeva bendego | reverse complement strand
TCTTAGCTTGCAAAAAAAGCTTGTCTGGTCCAGAGAAATTTTGGGGACGTGCGTACTATCATCTGCCGAAACCCGGGATCGAACCAGGGACCTTTAGATCTTCAGTCTCACACTCTCCCAACTGAGCAATTTCTGATGCTTTCTTGGGGTTAAACGTACTGTAGCCTGGGATCGTAATGAAAGACTTTGGCCGTTTTTTAGACAGTGGAGTTTAGCTGATAAAAAGCTGGTCTGGTCAAGACACTAACAGGCGACAAACTGTCTGTATCTTGCCCAAACCCATGATTGAACCAAGGGATCTACAGTCTAATGCTCTCCCTACTAAGCTATTTAGGGTTCTTTTAAATATCAATTGAAAGACAATGGCTGTCTATTGGTAAATGCCCAGCTATCGGGACCGTGGAGTTTAGCTGGTAAAAAATGCTGGCGTCAAATCGAAAACACAAGCGTAAAATTAATACTAAAAGGACATAGCATGTAGTAGGAATGCTATTCAGCATTGTATATTTTACAATTATCATAATATTTATGTTTACTGATTGTATATGTGTGTAAACATAGACTGTATGCAAGTTTTATATATATTAGGGAAGGAAGCAGGGAAATAGTTAACACATTTGACCAAAGAGCTAAAGTTCTTAATAATTTAAATATTAGCCAATGAAGTTTGGGTCAAATGACACTAGAGTACATGTAATCAGTTACTTTTCAACACTGACCTCGTGTGGCTGTTAAGCCTCAGAGATTATTAATGGGGGTCTTAATCAGTTGCACATCGCACTTTGAACCATGGTGGATGCATATGCTTTGTGTTTTGCACTTTGGAGGTACTTGAGTGAATCTATGGAGAGCAGCTGGGTGGGGTTATCCATATCAGTGTGTCTTTTAGATTTACAAGGTGATTAATGATAAAAGTAAAGTAGTCGTGCTAAAACATTGATGTTTACTATAGCCAGATTACACACATATATCGTACATATCTTTCAATTATTGCATCAATAACTCTTTTTTTTCTCTGACTACAAAACTGTAACACATTTTTCTTTGTCCAAAACTACTATCACTATTCAATAATAGAGATAAATGCATTGCTGTTTAGAGATCATAAATGTGATTTATTCCAACCTAATTCTAAGTTTGCCACTGCAAGATGATGGGCGGCACTCTCTTAAACAGTGGTACCTTATCCAAAAAGAGTCACAGATACTGGGTGTTGTTTTATACAAACATGGTCTGATTTCCCCTGACTAGTTAGTTGGTCTTGGTATTCAAACTAGTGAGGAAGTTTCTGCATGCTTGGTATGAAGCCTTGCAGCCACCATGAATAAGAGTGACTCTCAGTATTTTGTAGTTAAGGCAGCTTTGCAATGCAGTTGTGTTACAGGCCTGTTGCAGGAAAGAAGACTATCTAAATGTATATTTTTTACAGCAAATATTTGAGGAGCTAGTGTACATAGCAATAGACCAGTGTTTCTCATTATTTGTTTTTTAGAATTTAGAATAAAAAAAATAAAATAAAAGGCTCTCCTGGGTATAGCAAGAGACCACTTTTCCTCACTATGCTAGTCAATTAAAATGCTGTAGAAGTTAAAGATGTTGTTGGAGGTCAGGGCATATTATGTTATTTATATAATAAAACGTAATAAAATGGTTGCATGTATATTTTTACCCATAATATTAAAAAACACAATTATGTTACAAATATATTATTTGTTTTCAGTATCACAGTTATGAAACACACAGTTGCAAAACCATAAAGTCACATCTTTCATATATACACACAGTCAAATTCACATAAAAGTTTGACTTTACCAATGCCTTTTAGAATTGTATACAGTATAGAGATATAATAAAACTATATAGGGGTGAAAGGTTATCAGGTAGTGTGCACTGCGAGCTACAGTAACCAAAAACAATTCTGTGTACGTGTGAGCAAAGTGGGCCAATAAAGCCAGATTCTGAATCTGATAAACCGTAACAGTCAAAGACTTAAGGGCCCAAAGAGTGTAATAGATATGATCAAGAAAACAGATAGTCTTAGTTAGCTTCATCCATTCCGACTCACCCACACACCATACCAGAATGATTAAAAATAGCTTTCTAGGTAGGCGAATCCCATGTTATTTTAAACAAATCTGAATACTGATATTTTAAATACAATCACTGATATTTTTGCCAGACAATGTGCTAGTGAGCAAAATATCTATGGTAAATTACTCCAGATTTCCAATCGGGCAACATCCTGAGGATCTAAGTGATAAAAACATGATAATTTGTTGGGGACTTGTGCTTGACATTAGGGATTGTTAAAGGGAACATATTGTTTTCATATGACCTAACAGAGCAGCATGGGGAGATTTATCTCTGAACATTCTATCAAGGCTGACAAAACGTTCTATAAAATGTGCAATAAGCTGTTTTAACATCTGTGCGATAAAAAAAAAAACTAGCATAATCACTTAGATAGGCTGACGTGTTTTCAATACAATGAGTGTGTTTTATGTTTTTGATAGGGAAGATTCATTGTTCCAAAACTACAAGTGTACAACAGTCATTTAAACTTTGGATGAACTTCTTCTGGAGAATTTGATTCAAACTGGACTGCAAAAATAACAAAACATCCTGAAATGTACATCTGTTATAGTGAGGCTGACGCAGCATCCATGTGTTGAGGAATGATACGAAAGCTACCAGTTGTTGTTTTACAGTTTACATTAGGGATGAGAACTGGGAATGTGTGGAAAACAGTTACAAGACATGAAAGTTAATTTTGTGAATGATTCTGATTATATGAACTGGTATTGAAAGTTGGGGCAGTAACATTTTATATTTTGATTTCTCAATGATGCCAACTCAACTATGTCAGCCAGCATTTTTTAGTACTCAGTGCTAATATAAAAATGTACTTGTGATCAGGTAATCTATTAAAAAAGTCTTCCCATAAGTGTACGCAAACCAGTCTAGTATAATTTCTACACTAATAAAGGGCTCCTGTGCACTTATTACCATGGGTCAAACACCAAGGCTCTCTTTTGTATGTATGTGTCACATATTATGAAACCCTACCAACGAGGCAGTCCTTTTAACTAAAGCTACTGCTTTTCATGCTCTATCGGGAGGTTACTTTGATCTTTTTCTTTGGCGATGTTAAGGCAGAATCATGTCTGGCCTGCTCTGTGTGTGTATAAATGACAAAGACAATTGTACATTATGAATTCCTTAATTGGACCTATGTGGATTTTTTTTATAATCATGACTGTACAAAAAGCCCCTTACATAAAGCTGATGAATTTGTACCCCGGTGGGATGGCTGGACACAATGGAAAAACTACACAAAAACACGGACTTCTCCAACTGAAACGGCATCTTGTTGCTTCCCCTGATTGATGTTGCCTTTTTTCCCCTCAGAAATGATTTCCTCAATTCCCACCACACAATCACATCACCCAAGCTGCTTACTATCAGTTTACTGGTGGCAAGTTCTCCAAATAACTTACAAACAAATGTAAATGTTAACCACTAAATATATTTGATATACAGAAATTAGCACACTGTGTGTTCAAACAACAACAACAACAAAAAACATATAAACTATAAACAGGATTGACTGTAAATTTAACCCAAACCTACATTTTTACTCTATTACTGTGGAAAAGTGTGGATTAGAGAGTGAAATGACATTTCATTTTGTTTATATTCATTTAATTATTCATATAATTATTAATTCATCACATACACAAAAACTGCACAAATTATTTCTTTTTTTAATTACTTTAACTTAGCTGCTGCGGGTCTCTCAAAGACTAAGCTAAGTTCACAAACTACTATGTAAATAAAGTCTTATCTTATCTTAGCTTATCATAAAAGGTCAAGGGGGTCTGAATACTTTAGTCAATTATATAATTACTAGCAGTTGGAGCTGTTCTATGCCAGGGTTTGAGCATTTTTGTTTGCACATATTCTGTTATGGAAGTGTTAGCTGAAAAGGAAAATAAATCATTAATCAAGTCGATTAATTATGCAAAGAGAACGCCACCTGTCTAAAGACAATTTTTGGTCTTTAGATTTCCAGTTTAAAAACACAGATGCTTTATAGAGATGATAATGGTATAGTATATAGAGAGCAGTATGGAAGGAATTATTTTTAATTGGTTCCTACATGCTCATTAGGTGGAAAACAAGAAGTCTGTCTCAAATGTATTGTATCTATAGTGATTCAGCTTGAGAAAGGTGTGTTCCATCAGCTCCTCAGGGAAACTACAAATCCAGTGACTACACCCCTCCTTTAAGCATTCACATCCTTACATGCATTACCAGTGCAATCAGGACTAAATTATCTATCAACTACATTTTCTCAGCTTCTCATAACTATGGGTAGATCTACCCTACACGGTAAATCTACCTACACGTATGTTTTGGCAAACAGAGGATGGAACAAACCATTTAATTTAATTAATGTTCAAGCAGATGATTAGAATCCATGCCATTGTATACATTATTTGGGAACACTGTTTTATAGAAGGCACTGGATTACTAACGAACATTTTCCAGATTTTCTCATTGATGTTTATTTATCCACATACCATTTTTTTATTAACAGAAGCAGCAATATATTTGAAACTAGAATAATGAACTGTACATTGTGCTCTAGGTGATTCGTCCTAAATTGTAATGTAATTAAAAACCTTGACAACCCACAGTGGAACACATTTTCTACACAGTTATGTGAAAGACTGGTCTTTGCAGGCGACATTTATTATTAGATTAAGTTATTGATAATATTAGTGATCGTGATAATATTGTTGCCTAGAGTCACCAGTCAGGTGTCTACTCATGAACATAATTGGCTATGTCTGAAGCACCGGATGAATTCAGAGAAACCTGCCACACCACAACCCTGACCAGGATAAATTTATCTTGCAGAAGATCTTAACAAACTTAGTGTAAAATAAAGATTTCACTTTTGAAATCTTTTGATAGCTGTTGCAGACCAGCTGGCAAAATTAGTTGTTAACACCACTACAACCTTAATATAAGAACGCTTTTGTCTCTCTTTCTCTTTTATTCTCTGATGACTTTTATGTAATTTGTCAGCCCCCACCTAAAGTACACATTTGTGCTTTTTGAAGCTGTGTGTGCTAAAGGCCTTTGTTTGTATTCATTATCCAAATAAGTAGTTTTTCTTCTTTGTGGTTCTAAATGACTGAGTAAATAACACCGGCAGTTACAACGTCACAGCCTTCAGGTAAAAGTCAATTTAATTTATTATTATCTTATGTTAAAACATGACAAATAACACAACATCAACGGAAAATATCATGTATTTACATATAAACAAAAGACACACAAAATACACAGAAAATCTAATTGTCATTTAACATGCATTAAACAGACGATCTTATTAGGAACTTATGGCTCAGGTCCCATCTGTGTGATCATTCTAGAGCCACAGTTTAGTTTCTGTCCAGTCTCTAATTTACAAAGGCAAATTTATGTAAAACTGCAGCGCCCATTGTGCTCTTGACATTAGATCTCCGTGCAAACATTTATTACAGTGCAATTTAACCATTGCCTAAAGTAAATACCAAACATATACACATATAGAACAAATGCAAACAAGTAAAAAAGTACGTACAATTAAAAACACAATAAAATAACAATACATAGTTACAGAGGCCATGAAGGCCAACTCACAAAATAAAAGACACAGGAACTAAGAGCCAAAAGATGTAAGACATAATATAAGCATTCAAGCATTTAGCTTTGTTTTTTTTTCACATTTTAAGTAAAAACAGAAAAGAAACAAAAATATATTTAAATTAGATTATCAATTAAACAAGTTTAAGCTAGATGTCTTTTAGAAAAACACAGTTTATAATACAGCACAGCAAAAGGCACAAAGCAAATATTAACAGCATTTCATAGCCCTTCATCTCGGAGTCTCTCAAATGTATCCTTATCTTCTTGTGCAGCATAAAATCATCCCTGCTGCCTTAAAACTGTTTAAACATAGTCCTTTCCGTATGTGGATCGTGGAGCAGAGTAACCCTTCGGTGGCTTGTATTTCCTCTCTCGAGGCGGGCAGGTGCAGCAAAGCAAGGCTCCGCCGATGATGAGAAGGGCAGCAGCTGCAAACCCAATGTACAACGAAGTTCCGATCTCCCTGCGTTGGGTCGAAGGTACGAGTGGGTTATAAAAGTCCTGGATGATAGCACTTGTGGTCCAAGACACAGGAACAAGTTGCAGAACACCAGATATGATAAAGAAAATGCCAGAAATAATCATGACCTTGGCCTTGGATCCCTCGTCCTCGATGCAGTTGGTACATTTGGCGCCCATGATGGAGACCAGCAAAGCGAGCACTCCTAGAATGATGGAGATAATGGTCATCGCCCGGGCAGCCTGGAGGTCCTGAGGAAGTGCCAACATAGAGTCATAAACCTTACACTGCATCTGTCCAGTGCTCTGCACCACACAGGACATCCATATACCCTCCCAGATGACCTGTGCCGTTACAATGTTAGCTCCAATAAAAGCAGTAACTCTCCACATCGGCAAGGCACAGGTGACGATGCCGATGATCCAGCCGAGCAGACCCAGGGCGATGCCCCCGATCTCCATTCCCATAGACATGGCAGATTCAGGTGGAAGTTCTGGCCCTGACAATGCAAATCAGGCTGGAAACAAGTCCAACCGATATGTATCTATGAATAACTTCCCAATCTAGACTGCTGGTGCTGTGGTGATGCTCTGGTGAAAACCAGCTCCCTTTATACTCACACAGCAGCAGCAAAGAAAGGAGGAGGAAACCATGACATCATGAGACAGAAGGGCAGGAGGCTGCAGGTTGTCTATACAAAATACAAAACACCTGTATCTGGTTGAAGCAAGGATATAAGCAAACTATAACGCTGACCCTGGACAAAGATAAACTAAGAGTAAAAAAATCTACATTAGGAATAGTAAATAAAAGTAGCTTAACTGCTTACTTAAATGAGTTTATACAGGTTTATTCAGTGCTGTTTTAAAGAGACAGTACTATTTGTACTATTTTCAACTACGGTCAAGAACAAAGTCAAAACACATTTACACATTTACACATATACTTAATCAAATCTGAACATATTAAAGCAATAGCAAAAAACGTCAATTATCAGAAATCAACAGAATTGCATCAGTTTTAAAGCACTGCTGAGTTTTTTTTATAAGAGGAAACAAAGATATTGGCTGTATCAACAGATACATAATTTGCTTTAAGTATCAGAGATTAAAAAAGTGGTATTGAGCCTAGTAATCATGCATGATTCTTTTCTATTTGAACCACACAAGTACAAAGAAAAGAATTCTCAATTTTCTAATATAAAAAAATATTGAATGAATCCTGCATTTTCCCCAATGAATCAGACCCACCAAAGCCCTGACAAGAATAAAGTGATGGTTAAACAGACCATAAATGAATACACAATATTAGAATTCAAAATCAAAAGTTCTTAAGGACACGTAAAAAAAAACGTTAAACTAGTTAAGGTGCTCAGGTTTATAATCACAACAACTGTTTGTAGCCAAACTTTACTGTGAAGGTTAAACAAAAGAGATACCGCCCACCCCTAAATCTGCATCTTCTGTTAGTCACTGTGTCTGAAGAAGCTTTTAATACTTCAAGTAAATGTAAAGTGTCCAAAGTGTGATACTTCACTGTTATGTTATTGTGTTTTACAGGCATTTAAATAAAAGCTATTTGGCAAAAGAAAAGGTAGTAAACTGCTAATGTCATACTTCAAAAATCATTTTTTATTTCCCTTTACATTAAAATAAGTTGATACATTTTTTTTGTTTGGTTTTAGAAATGTAAGTGAAACATAAGATCATTTAAATGATTTTATAATAAACCAGCATGTCTTGAAATGTTTCACTCTGACTTTTGGACTGCATTCAGCACTTCACTCCAAGATTTTGCCAAAGGATCATAAATGGTAAACTGATGTAAGCAAAGCTAAATGTTTTGGAACATCGTGTTATGAACAGGACAGGAGCTTCAGTTTACTCCCACAATCCAAAAGCATGTGAAGATACACATTTGTTTTTGACTCTCTTGGACTGAACTTGAACTGGTGCGTCATGAGTAACCGTAATCTGTCCAGTCATGAATGGAACCGAATGTGAAATCTTAATAAGCAAAAAATAAAAAAAATAAAAATCGTTTAGCGTACCATGGGCTTTGTACTAATGAACATTGCCATCTTTGGAAGAACAGGACACTGTCTGTTCTAAACCAAAGATAAAGACAGATCCCAGTCACAGGCCAAACACATAGAAACAGAGAAATCAGTAACCAGTATATTACCATTAATGTATTCACATGTATTTGCTACCATTGTTGTTATGTGGCATTCCATTTACTAACTGTGCCACTGTACACTTATTTGCACCAAACTTTGACCTCCTTCCTAATGTTGTTCCTAATTCTGACACCTTTCTATTAGAACCATCATTAGCTTATTTGAACTATTGAGCTACAATTACATTGTCTGTTGGATCAGACAACACAAACTAGCATAGGTCCCCACTTGATTGTCGTCGTCGATTTACCACTGTTCCTTACTTGAGTCCCTTTTAATAGATACACCACACAAGAGCTGCATTTTGGAGATGCTTCACCCCAGCCTTTTGGACATCACAATTAGGTCCTTGTCAACCTTGTTCAAATCCTTCCGCTCACCCATTTTTCCAGGCTTCTGTAATTGACTTTGAGAATAAAATGACTTGCACTGTGATGAAGAGATAATAAGTGTTTTTCACGTCCCTTGACAGTGGTCATAATGTTACACCTGGTCCATGTATTTGGTTCGCAGGGGTGGCATGGTGGGTAGCTCTTTCACCTCACAGCAAGAAGGTCCGGGGTTCAATCCCTAAGTGGGCTGGTCTGGGTCCTCCCTGTGTATGTGTGGGTTTACTCTGGGTGTTTCCTCCCACAATCCAAAAAGATGCAGCCGGGTTTATTGGAGAGAAGAAATTGTCTCTCCATGACAAAAGATTAAACTTGAGTAATGAATAACGTGTGTCTGTCATGAATGTAACCCAGAGTGTGGAACATGATGTAAAAATCCTAATAAAAAAATAATTAGATTAGCATTTTTGAGGACGAATTAGTAAAGCTGTTGTGCTGTGTCTGTTTGGAATTAGAGTCTGGCCTTCATGTTATAAAATATAGTGTCTCCACCTGTCAGTAATCAAGAATATAAAAAGTGATATCATCAAGGTCATATGCACTCATGTAGTATGATTCATTCACTGGTGTGTTTATGTCTATTAACTTCTACATTATGTACAGACTGAATAAAACTATTGAGCAGAAAGTTCTAATTTCGGTGCAAGACTGCAGTTTATTGTCTGAATTAAAGTAAATATAAAATGCATTTATTATTAACATACATGCTCATGTTACATAAATTAGATTCTAATTTCGTTCTTAAACATTTAATAATTAAGAATTCCATAATTAAGAATTCAATAATTAAGAATTCTGATCAGTATGATTAATTATGTAATTATTTGTATTACATTAGCTCAGTATGGGAGTATAGACATAAAAAACTGACACCAAAAAATATACATCATACTACTTGACGATTTCAATTACTTACATTTGGTTAAATCCAGAATACCATACAAAAGATAAAAAACTAACATAGATATAAGTATTTAATATTAATTCTAACTCTGTTGACCTACCCTGGTTGCAGGTTCATACTGAGGCACATGGCATCACACGGTATCATAAGCAAAATGATTTTGTTTTTCTTAAGCATTTTCCCCAAAAACAATAATAAATATTCACTTCTGGGTGTCCTTGTGTATGTCGCTGTGGTAGACTCAAACAAACTTCGGGTAAAACATTGCCAGAACTCAGATGCTTGAACTTTCCATCCCCTGAAGCAAGGCAATCAAAACCAACCCAGGTGTCATGTTCTCAAACATAGTCCTTCCTGCTGTAAGAACTGGGAGCCATAGAACGGTTGGCCGAATAGGTCACACGACCTGCTGGAATGTACTTCATTTCCTTTGTGGATGGTGGACAACTACAGCACAAAATGGATCCCCCGACCAGCAACATTGCCGCGGCAGCCCAGCCCAGATACAGCGAGGCACCTATCTCCATCTTCTGAGACTGAGGTACAACCGGACTGTAAAACTCCCTGATGACAGTATGAGCTGACCAGGACACCGGGATGAGTTGCATGATCGCAGCTGTTATAAAAGTCACACCAGAAATGATCATTACGCGGGCTTTAGCACCTTCGTCCTCAATGCAGTTGGTGCACTTGGCGCCCACAACCGATACCAGTAGAGCCAGGATGCTGAGAATAATGGCAACCACTGTGAGAGCCCGGGCTGCCTGCAGGTCCTGAGGAAGAGCCAGAATGGAGTCATAGACCTTACACTGCATCTGCCCGGTACTCTGGAACACACAGCTCATCCAGATGCCCTCCCAGTAGACCTGTGCAGTGATGATGTTTGTCCCAATGAATGCAGTGACTCTCCACATGGGAAGTGCGCAGCACACAATGCTGAGAACACCACCAAGAACTGAGAGACTTATTCCCAGAATTTCAAGACCCAAAGCCGCCATAGTGTCCTGTTTGTCTGTCTCCTTATTTCGGGAAAAATTGCAGTAAAAATAATTAAGTCTTATAATATGTTAAAAATGAAAATATTGTTGGATAATGTTAAAACTCAGTCCTTCAGCCAACAATATTTGCAGCAGTTGTTAATGATGTTTGGAGCATTTCCATAGCTTCTATATCGAGCAGTGACCAGAATGAGTCAATCTGCTATATCTGAGCAGAACTGCCTTCCCTAATCTTTATAACGTTTAGGAAAAGAAAGGCTGAACTACCTGTGATGTGACAGCTTGTGATAAGGTTCAATTTTGTCATTGGACAACCTACTTCAATTTCAACTTTTATTTCACCTCTTCGCTCAGAGTACAGTTCAACAACGTCTGGTTTATTGAAACTCGGCAAGTATAATAAATGTCCAAGGCTTGGCTCATTGTTACCTCATGTTAATGGTTAGCTTGTCGCATGGGTGGTGGAAGCTGTGTAAAACATGTATTACTAAAGGACATTAGTTCCCACTCTCCTTCCCATTGAGTAAACAATTCCCACCTCAAGTTATTTAGCATGTATTTTAGACATACTGATTGATGTGGCCACTTTTGAACAAAAGAACCCTTTGAAATAGCATCCCATATAGTACACATAACACTTAAATTGGGTCATGACACAATAGTATAAAAATCATTCATTTCTATATTTCTTTGGCGTAAAAACATAATTTACTGGTCTCTGATCAAGGTCAGACAAAATGTCCTGTCATGATAAAGAACAATTTGTGTGGATGACTGAGTTTAATTTAAGAATCACCAAGAAAAAAGGCCCTCTGTACAGTAAAGGCCTAATGAATGAACACTGTTGGTTGTCTAAAGTTTTAATATCTGATGTCTAACAAGCTCATGGCTTGGTGTCTACATACTTCTGGCCACATTGTGTATATATGCCTTAGATAAAAAGCTTTTAGTACAATGTGGCTTGTTTAGAAATAAGTATAAGATTGTAATATATCCTGTTCATGTTTGTTATATTTGCTTATAAGTTCCACTATCAATTACACATGTACGCAAGCTGATAACATTTATATTCTTTCCAAAAAACAAATTGATATTATTTGTTGAGTCTGATATTATTGTATTCTTAATCAAATTATTAGGTCACTTTGATAATTTTGACCGTGTAAACACAGATTAGGCACCTAAAGGTGGTGCAGAGAGTAAGACCAATTTTTTATGTATTGTTGATTGTGTTGTGCTGTAATGCGTGAAGGGTGGTGAAGTCTGAGGTTAAACATTTTGCATGGCGGCCTACCTGGTTAATGCTCTTTTTTCATTCTAGCACTACATATTCAATTCCTTTTACAATCACTTAGCACAGCAATCCTGTCTATGACTGGCCGATGGTCACCATGTTTAATAAAATCCAAATCCTTAAGCTTTCAGATCACAAGAGCCAGGTGCTGCTTGGATTCGAGAAAGAACTTTAACGAGTGTGTGTGTGATGTTTAGTTTTGGGTAAAACTTGTCTTAGGATAACAAAGGTGTCTTCTACCTTCTAAGCTGTCTAGCTCAGAACTATGTAGAGCTATGGTTAAAGCACCAGTGTGAGTGGTAGAGAATTCACAAAGGGCTTAATAAGATCCTCTGTATCTTTGTTCTGTGAGAATCCACAAAGGCCGCTGTGGGGGTGGTGCAGCTCTCACAGGAACTGCAATAGGAAAATGAAGATAAAGAGAAAAAAGTGACATGTAAGATGAATTTGGTGAGACAAGGTTGATTCCACAACATAATATGTAGATAAGTAAAATTTGATTTTATATGTATGGACTTTTTAACTATTTAAAAATTGGCCCATATTGTGAAAACTCTTTTGTTGCATGTTCCACACACAACAACTAGACATGGTGTAATTGTCAGTGACATCAGATTTCAATCTGATCAATTTCCTGCCACGATTAAAGCCCCTTTGTGCAGTTTCTGTTCCGTGTTTAAGCGCAATGAAGCTGCTCGACGAGTTTCTGTTTGCTCAGATTGTTTCCTTTTCTGTCACCTGGACACATGCGCACTCATTCGATACTCAGCAGAGGAGGCAGATGAGGCAGATGAGGCGTTGTCTCTCTTTAGCATGTAAATAGGCTGTAGTTCAAACAGACCTTTCAGAGTACTGGGCAAAGGCAAAATACAAACCCAAACTTAATAACCAGGGTGTGTTTGTGTACAGTAAAGCTTCCAGTAGTGATATAGTTTGTAATATTTTGTTCATTTATGAATCTCATTAAGGATGAACGGTAGAGCGTCACACATAACCTATACATATAGATAATTTTAAGCATTTAAAAAGCAGGAACTACATAACTACTATAAGGAACACCTCTACATACATATCTACATACATACATACATACGCTAATAATTTTCAACATCAGTTCGATTATAATTTTACTTTTGTAATTTTGTTTAAAATAAAATGTATATATTTTTTGCACTTCTTGGTCACTATAGGATAAAGCTTTTATACAATGGAAACATACAAATATGTGATTCAAAATGTACCCTAATGGAGTAAAGCACTTTATTATTGTTGTTGGATTTGTATTATAGATTAGCACAGTGCTGTCACCTACAGGTCGCTCATTAAAACTCTTCCGAGAGAACGTAATTAAATTGTGACCTGAACTCGAAACATGACTAAGTTAAGTAAATTGGGGTTTGAAAGTCCCAGATATGACGAGTGTTAGCGCTAGCCTTGTGAAACTAGCAGTGACTTACCTGACTCGGCTGTAGTCATGACAGAAAATGAGCCGTTTGAAATGCGATGTTAATGAACAACATAACATCCTTAAATGTCTATTCAGAGGCTGAAAATAAAAATTGATTTAAATGATTTTTAAGTAGATATTCAAATTGTCACATTTTCTCCACTCAAGAGAAATAAGAGTTATTTATTCATGGATTTTTTTTATTATAGTAACGAATTTAGTGCATCTGGCAACACCTAGTAATACCACAATTCCGGATAAACTGAATTTAGAAGTATTGTAAAACAATATGACAAACATATTTACATATTTATTGACATTTAGGGGTAGTTTTAAGTTTTTACTGGCTTACTACGTTGCTTCATTGAAGCTCGTAAACTAAACAAAGTTGTGATATTCTGTCAGTTTTAACAAAACATCTCCAGATTTCTTCCCAGTGTTTCAAATCAATGTCAATGTTGTCTCTTTCTTAGACATATTTTTATCATACAGTGCTGTAAAAGTAATTGCCTTCCACCTGAATGTCTGTGGTTGTATGCTGTGTTTACTGCATTCGATTATTTTAAACATTTAAGTATATAATTGGCTACAAAGCTGTTTGCAGTGCCACAAAACTGGGTGGTAACTGTGAGATAGCATTTCTAAATCCCAGATAATTTGGCATTATAAAAGGGAACAAACACTGTTTGGTGCGAGAGTTCTTCATTGTTTTAACATATGTGAAAATCCAGACAAAAAGTTTAAGTTCAAAAAACAGGAACTACGGTGACAATGCCACAATTTTAATTACAGAACAACAGCTGATAGAATCAAAAGAAACACTGTATAGATTAGGATGGTGGAACTTTATCTAACACTGGCAATAAAACTGCACACTAAAACTGGTCCTACTTAAAATAATGATATTTAGAAACTGCCAGTTCAGACATGTTCTCAATAAACTGCCACTGCTGTCATAAACACTGCTTCGGTTTTACAAAACATTCACATGGTTATGTACACACACACACACACACACATACACACACACACACACACACACACACACACACACACACACACACATGTGTTATGTGGGGTTTGGTTGACAGGTTTGCACCTGCTGCTGTAACCT
>JAYDZG010000014.1:15878225-15892259 GCA_034509265.1 Microcambeva bendego | reverse complement strand
TGACATTTAGTGAACTGTAGGAGGCGCAATAGCACTGTAAATCAGAGGTACTACTACCGTAAAGCTGATAATAGTGTCGCGCGTGTGTGTAGCGCTTTCATGGATTTCGCCAAGTAGACATTTATGCCTGACTGAATAATAACAGAAGACCCGAAGAAGTCGAAAAGTCGTTTTGCAATGTGTCATGGATTCGTTTAAGTTCATTTTCCTTCCTAAGTTACATTAAAGAACTTCGGTACGTACAACAAATGAGGTCAGAAGGTTTGTGTATAATTAGCTCACGTTGTTTAGCTAGTCAAGCTACACAGATAATAGTTTAGTCCGTGGTGTTGCGAACGGAAAGCTACCGTTTTTAACTTACGAGATAATGCGTGAATCGAGTATAACATCTTGTACTTCGACGAATTGTTTTATTAGTTTACCAGTTCATTTCTGCAAGTAACTTTGGTTGTTATAAACATTCATGGGTTATGTCCCAAAATAAGATACTAGTTTACTAAATAGTGTAGGAAGTAGCGTTCCCCGTGTGTGGCTTTTAATGGACGGACTTGAGTGCACTACGTAGTGTGGTAGTATGCTGTTTGACACACAGCCCTAAAAAGCTAAGCTAAGCGTCTCTCCAACTAAAGTCCGCACTGATTTAAAGTTGAACTTGTTTTATTCGTTTGTTTTTAAAAAATATATATATTAAGAATTTGTTCACGGATATATTTCTAACTTATAGCCAACATCATTTACTTACTGTTTTATCTCTTTTCAAGTGAGGTCAGTGGTCACTTTAAAAAAGTTCTAGGACCTCAAAACGACAATAATGGCCTGACCTCATCCATATAGAGCTAGTTAATTAGAATTTTAATGTCATGTTTACACCTTTTAGTTACATTTATTTATTAAGTTTCATCAGTTCACAAGTTTATATCAAACATAAATATTCTGTGTATCATTCTGTATCTCTAAATCACCTCACTTGCATGTTTTTGGACTGTGGGAAGAAACCGGAGAACCCGGAATAAACCCACGCAGACACGGGGAGAACATGCAAACTTCACAGAGAAAGGACCCAGATTGGACCACCAGGGGATCGAACACATGACCTTTTTGCTGTGAGGTGACAGTGCTCCCCAATTAGTTACCTTATAGAGTTTCTTGATCTCCCGTGAGGGGAGAGTAAAGACCCAAAGTCTTGTTGGCATTTGGGTTAATCAGTGTTTGAGTTAATGAACACATAACCATGCATTACTTTAATTTATGTGTATTTTAAATGATTGTCTGTTTCTGCACCTTCATGTTATTTGTACTGTTTAATTTTCTTCAGTGTCATTTAAAAAATGTCGATTCTCGGCCTTAAAAAGAAACAACCGAAGACTTTTAAAGTCAAAGTCGTCACCATGGATGCTGAAATGGAGTTCAGCTGTGAGGTAATTCATGTTTTGATTTTAAAATATGTTTTATAGAGCCTTTTTTAGAAGTAATGATCCACCAGTAAATAATTATTTTTGATAATGCATTCTTACCACCAGGTAAAATGGAAAGGGAAGGACCTGTTCGACCTGGTGTGTCGTACCATTGGACTGAGGGAAACTTGGTTTTTTGGCCTTAGATACACTGTGAAAGACACTTACGCCTGGCTGAAGCTTGACAAACGGGTAAGTGACACAGTCAGTGTAAATAATCGCATCACTGCTTTCACTTTACTCATGCACAAAGAAGAGCAAATATAAGCAAACATGGGAAGAACAGGCAAGACACAGATAGTGACCAATGGAGAGGATCATAATGCCACTCTATAAACTCACTCAGTATCACTCTATAAGCTCACTGTATAAGATCACTCTCTCTATTAGCTCACTCAGTCAATAAGATCACTCACTATAAGACCACTCACTCATTAAGATCACTCTATAAGCTCTGACACCCTGGCACCAAAAATTTCCATTATTTGGAAACTGCATTGGATTATGTGTACAAGCTGTTGCCTAGTGTTTAAGGTACTGGACTAGTAAACAGAAGGTCACTGGTTCATCCCCCACCACTGCCAAGATGCAACTATCGGGCACTTTAGTGAGGCCCTTAATTCACAATTGCTCCGTAATCTTAGTTGCTTTGGATCTGCCTGACTATGAAGTTTGTTTTGGTAGCTTAAGTGTTTTTTAATTAATTAAACTCTTTGTTTTTCCCTTAAGGTTTTGGATCAAGAGGTTCCAAAGGATTCTCCTATAACATTTCATTTCCTTGCTAAATTCTTCCCTGAAAAAGTTGAAGACGAGCTTGTTCAGGAAATCACGCAGCACCTTTTCTTCTTACAAGTAAGAGAGTTTAAATAGATCTGATATTGTTGTTGTTGTTGTTGTTGTTGTTGTTGTTGTTGTTGTTGTTGTTGTTGTTGTTGTTGTTGAAGTTATCATCATAATGTGGTGTTGCTTCACCCACTAAGGTAAAGAAACAAATACTAGATGAGGAGATATTTTGTTCTCCGGAGGCCTCGGTCCTCCTGGCATCATACGCTGTTCAAGCCAAGGTCAGTTTTGATGTGATAACAATGATCACTATGATATTTTAATGTTAAGTTATGCTCCTACTAAAGAATTTATTTTTCCTTTTTTCGTTTAACTGTAGTACGGTGATTATGACCCGAATTTTCATAAGCCAGGCTTTCTGGCTCAAGATGAGCTCTTACCGAAAAGAGTAAGGAATGATTCAATTCTCATAGTGTGTCTATGTGTGTTTGTTTATTGCCGATTATATATATTGTTCTGATTTTAATTATCTCTCTCTTGCTCTCTCTCTCTCTTTTTCTCTGTGTGTCTGTCTGTCTGTCTGTCTGTGTGTGTGTGTGTGTGTGTGTGTGTGTGTGCCCAGGTACTGATGCAGTATCAGATGACACCAGAGATGTGGGAAGAGAAGATCACAGCTTGGTATGCTGAACACAGAAACATAGCAAGGTAAAGACCCTTGTGTAGCTCTTAAAGCTTCACGTCTTTGTTTAGTCATTGCATTTTGAGATCTGTTTCATCTCCCAAGACAATTAATCTCCCAGAACCTACACGTTAGCTGCTACACAACCAGTTTTTTTGAACACATCTATTGAAAGTGACTGAGGGTATAAATAGGGAAAGTTTAGGATGGGCACCCGGCGTAAAAACTATGCCAATCAATAATCCAGATCACGGTCTGCTGTGGTGACTCCTAACGGGAGCGGAAGGAAGAAAAAAATAAATAAACTCAGAAAGACATCTCTTAGTGTTACCGCTGATTGGTTTTAGCTAATCTATAGCTTGAATTACACTTTTTTAATTTTTATTTTATTTAGGGATGAAGCTGAGATGGAGTATCTTAAAATAGCCCAGGATCTGGATATGTATGGAGTTAGCTATTTCTCTATAACGGTAAGTCCTCTTGGTGTCTGATTAGTAAGTAAACTTTCTTTCTGTGCTTTTGTGTTAAACATGTTTGTTGTTATAGCAAAATAAGAGGGACAAAGAACTCCTGCTTGGTGTTGATGCTGGGGGACTTCACATCTACAGCCCCAATAGCAAGCTGAGCCCTCAGAAGTCCTTCCCCTGGAGTGGCATCCGTAACATCTCTTACAGTGAGAAAGAGGTATTAAACAAGTACCACTACAGGTCCAGATCAAGACATGAGCTAGGGCTTACATGTCTCAGTATAGTGATGCCATGGTATCATGTTCTGCTGTTGGTGAAATCAAAGGAATTTCATTTCATGTAAATGTCATATCATGTAACTATAAAGTTCCACAGAGAACAATGCTTTGAGGGGGAAAAATCAATTGACTTTTGGGCATCTTAGACAATATTCCTCAGCGTCTAAAAGGAACAGGAGGAGCATTTCAAACATGTTTTACTGGAACCTTAAGAACGTTGTTTTTGTGATTCTTTTGCACTTTGCAGTTTACCATAAAGCCGCTGGAAAAAAAGATGGATGTTTTTAAATTTTATTCTTCACAACTCCGAGTTAATAAGTTGGTAAGTCAGTTCTTTTGGACCGTGTTCTGTTTGTGCTATGTTGATGATTTTTAAATCAGCAGGGTACTATATTTGCTGTTTAGATCTTACAGCTGTGCATTGGGAACCATGACTTGTTCATGAGAAGAAGAAAAGTGGATTCCATCGAGGTGCAGCAGATGAAAGCTCAAGCCAAAGAAGAAAAGGCCCGGAAAAATGTAACCACAGTTCCGTAACCTTCCAAAGTTGCTGTTGCTGTTTTTGGTTCTTGAATTTTCTGCATCTTTAATGTATGTGTTTTCTTATTTCTTTTCCTGTGAGTTTAGATGGAGCGTCAGATTCTGGCCCGGGAGAAGCAGCTGAGGGAGGATGCTGAGCGGGCCAAAGAGGAGATGGAGCGCCGTCTGTTTCAGTTGCAGGATGAGGCTCGGATGGCCAATGAAGCTCTGGTGAGAAACTTGGCAGGATTAGGAATAAGATGCATTCAGAGATGTCCTTTGTCTTAATGAAGCTTTTTAAAGCACTGATGGAATTTTAATAAAATTATTGTACCAAAGTACATTTCAACAGTAAATGGAGTCAGTCAGTGTTCATTTGCTTTATAGTGGCGCATATGTACAATATCACACAATCATCTTGGGCAGCAGAGGTTTTACAGAATTAAGGGTTTTAAGTGTATCTGTGGGATACATTTTCAATTTTAAAATTTTGCCATTGAGGGTGGCACGGGGCTTCAATGAGTAGCACTGACACCTCACAGCAAGAAGGATTTGATCCTTTCTGTGTTGAGTTTGCATGTTCTCCCCGTGTCTGCTCCGATTTCCTCCCACAGTCAGGTTAATTGGAGACACTTTGTTTGATAGAACTTTGTTAAGTGATTAACAGTGTGTAATGAGCACCGTTCCTGTCATGAATGTAACCAAAAGCTTAACCGTGATGTTATAGTCATAATAAACAAACTAAGTACACGAGGCTCAAAGTACCCCAGGCTTACTTTCTTCCAGCACCATTCAGAAATAATATTTACAGTCCAGAAACGTCTTGTCTGATGCGGTCTCAATGATGAAACTACAAAGCCACGGCTCAGATGCACATCGTCTAATGTTATGTATGTACGGCTGCCTCGTTTCCATCCCTCACTGTAGATCCGATCCGAGGAGACGGCCGACCTACTGGCAGAGAAGGCCCAGATTGCAGAGGAGGAGGCTAAGCTGCTGGCTCATAAAGCAGCCGAGGCTGAGCAGGAGAGACAGAGGCTGGAGGTCACGGCCATCAAGACCAAAGAGGAGCACAGACTGATGGAGCAGAAGATGAGAGAAGCCGAGCACATTGCCGTGAAACTAGTGGAACAGTCGGAGAGAAGGTACGTGTTAAAAGTTAAAAGTTAAAAGCCGTGACCTCACAAAACAGGTGTGTGAGTGAGAGTTTGTATGTGTGTTTAGGTCGAAGGAGGCAGACCACTTAAAGCAGGACCTGAACGAAGCCAAAGATGCTGAGCGTAGAGCCAAGCAAAAACTCATCGAGATCACCAAAACAACATACCCGGTATTTCAAACATCACTGCATCCGACTTGTTTTTCTGTGTATTAACAAGTATATTATCTTCAATGTTCCTTACAACAGTAGTGTAATTATCGTTATAGGATACTTGACATGAAGCAAAACATTTTAACACATTAAAAATGGCCTCTATCATTCCAGATTCACTGTTTACTGACACAAAATAACTTCTTGGGGAATTTAATATGTAACGGTACCATTGCTGTTGATTTAATTATAAAATCACACATTTATTTGTTCGAGGAAGAACTGGAACATTGTAGCATTTTTCACGATTCAATAGTCTGAGCTCTCACTGTTCCTTCTGTGTTTGCTTAATCCAATTGTAAATTCATTGAATTTTAGTTTAAAATTAATTTAAAAATTGATCATGACCATCTCTGGTCTGTACATTTGCGTAGTGGGATTCTCTGTATATCCATTATGTAATAATCGTAGTTTAAACCATAGGCCCTTGTTTTCAGTTCTCCTCTGACACCTCTGAAGCCATGTGTAAGCCAAGTGGAAACGCTCTAAATGTCGTCCTGGCTATTTGTAAATCTGACGTGCCTCCAAAATCGGGGACAGATTGCGATTAGCAAAATGTTCCATGTGACATGATTTCTGAAATCAGATTTTACACTAGTACTGAATGTCGATCAGTTTCAGGCCAACCAAAGAAACATTCCACACATCACAGAATTTACTCAATTAACCGCAGTTAAACGGCAGTGGTAAGAATAATTTAACCATATTTTGCAAAAAAGGCATGATGGTTAGATTTATAGAGCGAGTGTCCAAGTTGGCATTCTGTGTGACTGGACACCTGCAGTGATTTCACCTTTGTGTGAACAAGACCAAACTGATCCTGTAAGTCAAATCACGCTGAGAAATCAACGGTTTGACTCAAAGATTAAATAATTAAGAATCACTTCTAATCAGTGATCGTTACCTGATATTGATGACTGGAAATGTTCTTTTTAATTCAGGCAGTAGCTGCATATTCCAACCCCCCTCCTCCACCTGGCCCTGAGAACACGGAGATGCAGGTGGACATGGCTACCTCATACCGACTAGACTTCAAAGACTCTGACATGAAAAGGTTATCCATGGAGATCGAACGTGAACGGTATGATTTGGTTTCGAGTGAGTTTATTGTCTTTAAATGAGGGGATTGATTAGCAATTTCTTAAGGATAAGTCTGCTACTAAATATAGACCATGCATTTAGTGTGTGTGTGTGTTCCTACGTTCCTACTAGAATGGAGTACATGGAAAAGAGTAAGCACCTACAGGATCAGCTGAAGGAGCTGAAGTCTGAGATTGAGTCTTTGAAGCTTGAGGAGCAGCAGCAGCAGGCGGGTGTCTATGGGATGAGGGGCTACGCCGAGCCCCAGTACATCCCCCACAGCAACGTAAGACTCTGTTACTTCGTAGCATCACATTAGTTAGAATTCATTGGTGGTGGGAGGATGACGACCACATTGTTCAGGTTTTTTAATGTTTTCGAACAGCCGAGGTGCTCTTGAAGAGCTTGTTTCCTGTACTTTGTGTAGTCTGCGTTGCCCTTATCTTGGTGCTCAAAAACATTTGGATTATTTACTGTCTATGGAGCACTCAAGCTTTGTTTGTACACGTGTTGTTTTGTCTTGACATTTAAAGTGACGTCAAGTTAATCCCTGTAAGTCTTTGTGACTTGACCAGTGAGCCAGCACCAAGCTGCACATTGTTTTTATGTTGTACAATGTTCTGTATAGTAAATGCTTTGTAGTCAGTCTGGTTAATTCTTGAACTTATATAAGTCATGTCCAGAAGGACTTAATTCATTAAATTAAGAAAAACTTGCTAGCTGCAGCCCGAATGCCCAAATCTTGACCTGGTGTTGCCCGAGTGCTGTCTTTCCTTTATGCCACGTCCACATGCCTTTGGTACCTGTGGAATCTGTGCTGCTCAACTCGCCACTGCACTACTACGGCGTTTGGGCTTTACCGCTCATCAAAATTCAATCTTTCATGCAGTTTGATGCTGACCTTTTCAAATCACCGTCATCGAGGCGAATCGTTTGTATGACTTAGATAAAAGCGAAGCACAGACACAGTGGAGAGAAACTGACCTTGTTGTTTCACAAAACCTTGTAAATCTTCCATGATCGTGAGGAAAAACAACATGGTGAATGATGACTGATGATCTGAATTAATGATCATTTTCTGTCAGTCACTGTCAACTGTCAATGTTTTTTATTGGTCCAAGCTTTGGTGCTCAGTAAACTTGTCATGTGGAAGGAGTAAATGTGGCAGGCATGTGTGATTATAGCTTTATCTTAAAAATAATCACAGTTATGTCCGTGTAATAATTGGGTGCACACACACAATGGATTTATTATTTAAACCCTTTTGTTATAAATGTCTTATAGGTACAGGTCTGTAACGGCTCATACTGGTTTGGTAAGCTGCAGCAGTCACTCTGATCTGACTGTGCTCTGATATTTTGCAGCGGAACTCCGCCTACATGGCTCAGATGACCTTCTTCGAGGAGGTGTGAATGGACAGAATGTGACAGAAAAGAGGAGCGAGCAAAGAAAACATCCCTAGTATGTAGCACTCATCAGTGAATGTAACCTGACAATGTCCAGCATACACTCCCGCCTTAAAATGAGTGCTTTTTAATCCTGTTACTGACATTTTTAGCATTATGAATGACACGTCCAGAGACATGTTTTACTCTAGCAGTTCATAAGGCGATCTGATAAGCAATGAGTGGTTTTTAATTTCTAAATATCAATTCAGTGATGCTGGTAGATATCTGCCTTATATTACAAAAGTACTCTGTGCCTTTAAGTGCATCACATAAAGGGTGCATGTGTGTAAGTCAGTACTCGGTTCCCACCAGATGCATCTCGGCTGCGTCTTGCACTAGCGGCAATGAGCAGAACAGAAAAAAGTTTGATCCTTTTATACAGCATTAATACAAGAACAAGGTTTGTTCCATCTGTCATTATTAGGTACAGTTTACCTACAACAGCCAGCCAGAGGCAGATTACAAGAATATTTTTTTGATATTTTATGTAGGAGTTTCATCATTTTTATTTGGGCTTGGGACCGGTACAAAGAGTGCACTGTCCAGTACATTTCCATAAAGTGAGGCTTTTTCAACCATCACTTTCCCTTTATGCATTGATTTAAAACCCAATTCCCTGGATCTTTGTCGTGGCTGCGTACGAGCATTTGTTGACGGTGTCTGTGGTCGTATCTCCAATCATCATCTTTACTAGACAGGAAGTCTGTTTTTAATACAAGTTCAAATACAGCGACCACTTAAAATCAGCTTGTCTGGTAAATTAATATTTTAGTTCTGAAAGTTTAGTGTAAATTAAAAAAATTATCAAATGCAGCGTCATGATGCATCTGGTGGGATTTGTGGGATTCGACCTTTACATGGTTCCCAGTTCTTTATCGTTCCCAGTAGATTGTAACTGAAATGATTGCTTATGTCACATATTAGTGCTGCTGCTGCGCAGGCCTGCTTTACATCATTTGGCATAACGCACATGAGGTTTTTACTGTCAGTATTTTAATGTATGCATACTGATTAATTTGTTTGCATAATGTGTTTACATTGTTGCAAGGTAGGGTCTGATCTGTGACGACATGTAAGTAAAAACTAGAGTGTTCTCTAATTCATGCTGCATGTATTTCACTCAGAGAGCACGTCCCACCTCTCTACAAAGCATTTCATCTACTTCAGTTACAGTCAAATTCAAACGCTGCATTTCAAGTTTAATTGCATTATCTTTTCAGATGGCCTTTAAATTTTGTAGTATTTATTATGTCTTGTTAAAAAACTATAAATGATCTACCTTACTGTATCATGCTGGTTTATATTAGTGTTTTGATGGGATGTTTTATTACTCCAGCAGTTGCAGGAAAGTTGAGAAAGGTACACACTACTCATGCTATCTGAATTTAGAACAAGACTAGATATTCCCGAAAGGTAATTACTCAACCACATCACTTCATATGTATTTTATGCACAGTGCATTGCATTGTGTAGCAATAAAGTATTTGAGTCAGCTGTACAAACCCATTTTAGTTCGGGCTATTTGTAAAATGCAAGAATCTTGTTTTTTATTCTCATGAACTTTATTTGCCTGAGACAATTACAAAACAAAGATCTATAATGTTTTTGAAACAATTTTTTTTATTCATCGCCATCTGAGCTATTCGTTATAATTTTATTTAATGGAATTTTGCCTGTTCTTGCTTGAAAAACAACTTAAGCTGCTCAGTAGTCACTAATATCCATACTTTCTCCACCAATGTCTGATTACCATCCATTTTCAAAAGCAGACATGCACACGCCACACTACTGCAGGACATGCAGAATGAGATGTAGAGCAAAGAATTGTTGACTTTCTGGGATGTTGCCTCGATGGCAGCATGTCCCAACGTTAATGATATCTGCACGCATTTGCAAGTCACCGGTGCCGTGGGCTGAGTTGCTTTCTCGTACCGTGATTGATGATGGTATTACAGCACATGATTGGTATCGAGGACTCATCTGACTACTGCACACATTTTCACTGTCTTCCTGTACATCTGAAATGAGCTGGGTCCAGATTAAGGCGACGTTTTGGCATGAATAGACGGCTGTATGTGTGTCATGTTGAACAACATATGCCGTGTTCCGGGTATTACATTTAAAACTTGTCTGTATTTACAAAATATATTAAATCTGGTCAGTTAAAGCATTAAACACAATTTCGTACACCTGTCAGTTAAATAAAGTTTTAAGAGAACTAACGAATCACAAACAAATTGTTCGTGATTTTTTTTTTCTCCCCAAAATGTGTAGGCTAATCCTGGAGAGGTTTTGAGCTCCAGACTTTTAAATGCTCAGGAACACAATTGAACCTAAAGCCATTTAAACCTGAATTCACCTAAAATACACAAAAACAAATCTTTTTAAACAGCACATAGACTCAGAGTACTGTATATTCAATATCCATGTTTAATAAATGTAGCCTTCTTTTATGTCTGTGTGGGTTTTGGCAAAGGAGATATAATTGTTAAATGAGCTGTGATGAGTAAATGAGCTCAATTATCGATTACCCCGTTAGCTTTTTTACATGCCATTTCACATTTCATTATGTTACCTCATCAGATTATTAAAAGGACAAAGGTCCTTCCCTGAACTGTTGAATTTCCCTTTTTTATTTGTAAATAAAAACCCATGTTCATTCGAAGTTCGTATTAAGCATGAGGACAATGCTTTTTAATCTTTCTAGTGTATTATTTAAATGTCTTAGTGTTTAGTGAGAAACATTCCTGTGTTCTGTGTCTGCAGACAGGTGCACAATATTCACATCAGCCTCAGTAGGCCACTATTCATGTTTTAATGAAATTTGCCCGGCTTTCAACTTGTTTTAAACACTAACTGTCACACCAAGCTTTTCCATGCAGCTTTTAAGTGCCTTATGTGTTTGGTAGAATATCGGCTGTATGTAATATTGAATGTGTTTATAAAAATTCGGTCAGAGATACTGAAAGTGACTTACTTAAAAGCCGAGCGGAATTTAACCCCGAGCTGGGGTTTAATCTTTGTGGCAGTGCTGGGATTTGAACTCGCAAACATCTGTTGACTAGCACAGAACTTAAACTATGAGCTGCTTTATGTTCTTATGTGAGTTGTACAATAATTTACCTATAAATACGACTTTTCACTTTGTATTGAATAATAAAGTGGTGTTAAAAATGAAACACCCATTCGATTTTCCCTTGTTGCATGTTTGTCTTTCTAAATGAATTTAGATCATTAAACAAAACATTTATTTGACTGGTCTGATTGTGCTTTCTTTTAATCGTAACGTTTCTGCATTATATGTTCTAGTAGAGACTTTAATGTTGCTTTTAGGTGTTGAATAATGGAGGCACCACTTCAGTCAGGATGAAAATGTAACATCGTATTGATTAAACAATCAGCCTAAAGGACTTCATATTGATTTGATATTTTGTGTTTTAAGGCATAAATGAGCCCACTCTGTTAGAATCATGCTCATCTCATTTTAACAGAGTCACTGCAACATGGATTCTGCTGACCTGGGCTTGAGTCTCACCCATAAGCACTATCCTAAACTCAGCATCTTCTCACAATGTCATCATGGATTTTCTCATGGAATTTTGTGAATTCCATTTTTTTGTGAATTAAATTTTAGGGTTTGTTTGACTGTATATGTTTCACATGGAGGATGCATAATAAAGGTAGGACTGGAGATGTGACGGAGGTAGGCTTGTGTTAGAGATTCACTGGTTCCACTACAGATGGACCCAATGTTGTGACACATTATCTCTGCAGTGCTTTGTAGATTCAGAATTTACCGATGCATACTGAGCTTTTTAGGAAAATCCCTGCATATGATGGGAGGTTATTACTGCAGCATGTAACTTTGTAATGCAGTACAGAGTTAAGTGTTTGAAGGCCAAGTGCTGGTTTTCAGCCTTTGTGTTCTGATTATCTAAATAATTTCTTAATGTTATGGACTGTATATTGTATAATACTAACAATCCTTGAAAAAGAAATGTTAAGATAGCAGGTACATCCACTAGCAGAGACCAGAGAATCTTTTTGCTTACATATAATTTTAAGAATGACACATTTTTCAAATAGCTTGTGCTGTTTGGGATAGAGAGAAGGATATAGGCAAAGCACAAAGGCTGTAAATGGAGCATCTGCAAAATCCCGAGGCGAGTACCCAAATTTGTTTTCAATCATAAACTAGCCTATTGCTGATTTGCATTACTCCACAAGTATTTCTTGTGCCACCTAAACTAGCTTAGAATTTTAAGGTAATACATACATAGTTGTTAATAAATAACTTTATCACTATTGATAATGCATTTATAATTATTTATGGACTTTGTCTTTGTTTGTCAGGGCCGTGTATGACTGCTCCCAGTAGCCTAAATGACTTCCACATTAATTAGACCTTGCACTCAGTGACGCTAAAGATGCTGCCATTTATTACCAAAAAGGAAAAGAGGCCATGAATATTATTCTTTGAATGTATCATCCAAGTCTACATTTCTAACCATTTTGCTGGAAAAATATTCTGGATTCAGCTATAGATGAAATGGAAAAATATTTGATGTACGCTACCCCTGCCGATTTTTATTTTTTTGTGTCATTTAATAGCGTCTACAAATGTTTACGTTTCCAATGTCATTGACTATGATAGCAACAAACATATGAAGTATGTATTTATTTGGCCTTATGAAGACAGTGTTTTTAACAATTGAAAGGGTCAGTTTGTCAGACCACACCACAATAACCCATTGTGTATTTGTCAGTTTATGATCGAAGCTCAAATTTATCAAATATATCGAGTTTTTCCAAGCTATGCTGTGATATAAAACCCAGTAATTTTCACACACATTAGGCAAACATCCCCCAGCAGCAGGAGAGCATTTATCTTTTTTTTTCACTTTCCAAACCCCACACATACAGGCCTGCCAGAGAAGGAGGGGCAGATGTTCCATCTTCCTGACTATGTACTAACACAGAGTAAGATGGACACTGGCAGATGTTCTGAGAACTTAGTGAAGTCTTATTTATGTCCAACCCATTTCAGAACATGGCAGTTCACATGCTCAACCAGCACCTAATAACTCCAACAAATATTGAAGAAACTTTATAATACATTTCTTAATCATTAAAAAGCAGCTTGCTCAAATTGGCCTCTGAGAGAATAAAAACATAAAGAAATAAATCAAAGAGAAGCGAGGAGAATGTTTGCAAGTAAATGTGGGTTGCAAATGGTGAGTCAGCGGCAAAGTGTTTATGTTTTCCCTGTGGATATATCTGTACGTGCCCAGCATTAATGTGTAAGACCTGAAACCTGCACAATTACACACACGCTGTTCCCAGAATGTTTACCTCACGTTCTGAATTGTTGAGCATCTCACTGGTGCATTGGTTGGGTCTGAGAACAGTACACGAGTTCGATCCTCAGCCCTGCTGCCCAAAACAATTGGAAACAGCTTTATATTGCCCCCTTTAGAAATGAGTGAATCAAAGAATGTTTTACAGTTTTGAGACTAAAAGACCATTGCAAAAATAATGTGCTTCTATGGTTTTCTATTTATAGGTACGTTTGAGTGGAATTATAATTTAATACATCAGTAATAAAATAATACACAAATTTGCAACTTCTTATGTTGGGTCACAATTAGGTCACTATTGGATAAAAGCACCTGTTAAAGCTGATTAATGTGCACATGCCTTTGGTCATATACGGCATTCTAAATAATTTATTTTTTTCCAAGTATGTTTAATTCATTTTGACATATATTGATAAATCAGAGTTCTTTCATCATTTTGTTTGGGTTGCCAGGTCTTCTGTTTTCAACTAATTTTCATTTGTCCAACATTGGTTTCTGTTGTCACAATGCAGCAATTGAGCTTGGTTCAGCATATTGTTTCTTTGTGAATGCGTAGGCTTACGAGGAATTTCTCTTTTTTATCATGGAATAATGTCCACC
>JAYDZG010000014.1:15738203-15751191 GCA_034509265.1 Microcambeva bendego | reverse complement strand
AGTCTGCACAACAACAATAAAAACACACACACACACACACACACATATATGTGTGTGTGAATGTTTTCCTGGGGTTGTGCAAAAGGGAGGTGTTTAGCTTTCTGCACACAACTTCATTATAGTTTGACTCTGTTTAGTGAATATTTGGTTTCTTTGTAGTAGTATACCTGGATGTGACTTGTATTTCCAACTGCTTTTTGACTTAATTAGGCGGATTTTGCCTTATGGATGCCCAATTGCCCACCTGCAATGTGCCGCCCCCCTCCTCAAGCCAAAGGCTTACTGACAGAAGAAGACATTTTGTCTTATCTTCCAGATGTGAACAGTACTTGTAATGTGCTCATTGTACTGTCCATGCTGTCACAGCCAGGGGTTAACTTTGTGAGTATAATCCGCATTCATTTTTTTGTCCTGTAGCTCTCACTGACATGGGTGGGTTGATTACACAGATCATCACAAAATTGAGAAAAAATCTGGAAAAAAGTATTACAGGCTCTTTAACAAATGGTGTTTAACTTTAGCTGGATCAGTTCGTGATGAACTATTTAACAATTTATTTCTTCTTTATTTTTATAATTTGCAAAACTTATATTTTTCAAGAACAACAATTACTTTCATGAACTCTGGTAGTACTTTTATGAACAGGCAGTTATAGGTCAGATTTAGTCTTTAATAAAGTTGATTATCTGAAAACCCAACTTGATCTAGTTTGAACAATTTAAGATCTTATGACATAAAGTGACATAAAGAGTACCGTACAAATCCATGTTTATATGTCGTGTCCAACACTACACAAAATAAGTAATGCATTTTTGTTTATTGTACTGTAGGTGCCCCTGTGCCAGTACCGTGAGTGGTACTTTAGAAGTGGTGACCATTACAGGCTCGTAGAGAAGGTACAGAAAGAGCTAGGTGTCATTGCTAAGAAAATCATCAAGAGAAATGGCAAACTGAAGCTCCCATACACATATCTCTGCCCAGACTGCATAGAAAACAGTGTGTCTATTTAAATGTAGTACTATCAACCTATTTACAAAGTTCAGTTTAAGAATGAAACAAACTATATATTTAGACTGAAATCGGCTGTTATTCTTTTTTGAATAGTTGTATTTGCATTGGCTTGCTTTTAAAATGCAGCATGTGTATGTATTAACCATTTCATTATTAGTGGTGACATCTTCTGCCAATTTTTTTTGAACTGATAACCAATTCTCATTAGTTGTGGGTTTTTGTATTCCTCAAAACAGCAACCTGTAACTTTGTTGGTTAATCACAAACATAATTAATATACATCATGTAGAAACTAACTACTACTGAAGACTAAACCTGCTTCAGTTCTGACCTTAGAAGCTCAATTGTACTTTTTAGAGAGGAAGAAATCTCCCCGTCAGGAAGTTGAACCTTGGTCTCCCGCAGTGATATTTACCATTATTCTTACAAGGAAAACCAGAGGCTACCTTTTTCTTCTAGATTAACTTCTTATATTCTGTATCTTTATTTTGTAAATAATTCACCAATGTTTCCTTTACAAAGGTCAAGGTTTTGTTTTGGCTTTATTTTCCATGACGCATATAATTCAGAATGGGCCAAATGAGGTTTTACATCTTGAGCTATTTTAAAATTAGCAGCCAATCACTAAACACACTATGACATGTCCCTTACATAAAACCTTACCAAGATTTGGTGGATCCAACATTAAAAAAAAATTTACTGATCTTTAAACATGCAATGTGTAGCATGCTGATTTTTTATGGTAATAAAGAGTACTGCAACTAAAAAAATGGCTGTATGACATCAAAAATGTTTTTTTAAGGAACACTAGGGAGCAGTGAGCACACATGTACGGAGCAGTTGGCAGCACTAGCCATGAAGCCTGCAGAGCAGTGAGGGGTTAGGTGCCTTGCCCAAGGGCACTTGAGTTGTGACCCATCAGCTCCGATATCAAACCTTCTGATCACAATCCCAGTTCTCTAAACCCCAGGCCACTAGTTACAGTTTATTCAATTTCTAATTAAAATATTTTAACAATACACTTTACTTTTGTTGCAGTAGATACATTTGCGGAAAAATATCGGCCAAATCTTGAGTAAAACCATTATCAAAGCCGATATTTCTAAGTTAGTATGCGAATATGTGTCAACCGTTCAATAAATATATATTTTTCAATGTTTGTGGGAGGAGGGAGGTGATTTATATTAAATCAGAAGACTAATGAACTTTCTATAACATTTATTAATGTATACATTCACAGTACAAATTTATACAGTAATAAGTGGAAATATCATGCTAGTGACAAATGACATTTTTACACTTGCAATAGTAAAGGACAAAGCTGGTCATGTTAAATGCATTTATTATCTTATGGTTGGGTGCAAACAGAGGCTAATCCATTAGTTTCTAAGTAAGTCTATAGTTTAGAGTAAGTCTTGATGTTGGACCAGGTAGATCATAGAATGCATATTTGTCTAAAATAAATAAGTCATGATTGAGATTTAATACGTATTGCAGAGTTTCATTGCTTGTAAAAGCTAAGTTTAAGTAGTATTTACATTAAAGGGGAAAGGACAAGCTTGGCTGTTTCAATAGCGACAAAAAGCAAAAGAAAAGAAAATGTTAAAGCTTTAACAATTGCTACATTTTACAAAAAATGATAATACAGACAAATCCTGAGTCATGCAGAGGAAGTAATACTGCTCTATCTATCAAGATGGCATATTTAGCAACACAAAAATGATGGAAACTACAATGTTCTTTCCCCCTTTGTGATTGAACAATAACTAGTCCATCAACACTTATGGAATCACAGCCTTTTCTGTGTCTGATATTTAATGATACTTTCGTTTCAGCTGAGATGCAACAATACATTTATACAATGGAGTCACAAAACTAGCTTTATCTGATGCCCTCCTGAAGAAATGACTTAAAGCAGCATGTTGATTTCTCTCAAACAAACAAAACATGCTTTGTAGAGGTAAAGAAAATCATGTCATTTTCTAAGCAAATATGAAAAAATATATATTTACATAAATATACTGCTTTCCCCCCTTAATTAGAAAGAAAACGTGCATAGTTTAGATTTAAGCAAAAGTTTAGCAATCTAATGTTAGTAGTCACACCATGTTATGAAGCAATTTTCTTTTTTGGTTTTGACATACAACAGCAACGTTTAAGTAAAAAAAAGTTTTTACCCTCCAGTGTAGTATCACATGGTAAAATCCTGCTCAGGTTCTGTTCTGATGTCTGCAAGGAAAACCATGTCTGAAAACGATGCTTTAAACATATAAAATAACTGATTTAAACATAATTTATACCACTAAGCAAACATATAACCTGTAGACACCAAACAGGGCATGCCATTTTAATTTCTGCGTGAACTATTTCCCTCAAGTCAAATAATAATAATAATAGTGCTAGAATTTGACATCTTTAAAACAGCTACTCAAAACTAAAAGTTGACATCAATACGAATTTGATCATTTACCAGTAAGTATTTAAACACTGATGAAACACAACATGCATTTACAAAAATTACCTGCAACAAAAACACACATTTTCAGCCAAAGCTCAAAATTATACGTACGAACACAAAGTGCTTCAAGTGGTCCAAACCATCACAGTGCAAAAAAGCAAATGCAAAACCTTACTAAGTATTAAAATAAGAAAACAAAACCAAGCACAAACCCAAAATGCGCTAATGTATGCAATCAAAGAGAAAGAAATGTCTGTAATGAGGTCATACATGTATAACCAGAGCGTTCTGGCAGCCCATGGAATAACATGTCAAGCTGCACATTTCTAAATACAAGAGTGATAAGGTCTTGCAAGTTTTGAGAGTTGATAATGCAGTAGTGCCCATGCCAGGAAGAGGTCACTTTCTTGCTGCTGCTGCTGCTACAGTGATAACAGCAACAGAAAAATACAGAGAGCATTTAATTGTTTGTAGATATTAAAGCTTTGAGTAAGAATGTTAACACAAGCTTTTTGACATGCCTATCACATTTATCGGGGGTGCAAGCCTGCAGCTTTTTTTGGCCTGACTGCCTGCACTTATTGTGCATTAAACTTACTGTTAATTAAACACAACCATAGTATTAATTTGTAAAGTAAAGGGAAACTTTGCAATAATAACTTAGCAGTTTGGTTGGCAGTCATAAACATCCAGAAAGGCCCAAACCCTCCTCTGTAAGTTAAACAAGAATAATAACCATTTTTGAACTGTCTGCTCGTAAACCTGTTAAAACGAACACTGTTTAGTTTAGTTAATGGCTGCATGTTAACAATCTAAGACTACAGAATACTTTTGTATTTATATGATCAGCAGCATACTAATAACACTGCAATTTTGTATTGGTCCTATATTTTGCTTAAATTATTGTGAATAATTATAACATTTTCAAATAATAAGCAGTTATTAGTATTTCCTTTATAGAATACATCTATATCTGCAAGTGCATTTCTGTAAGTCGTGTTAAATAAGTGCTCATTGAGGCTAACAGAAAGGGATTAACTACAAATACATTTGGAAGAGGATGAGCTTAATATCTACACTCACATTGAGTGTAGAACAGTGTAGAACTTCTTATACTTGATTTGTAGCTGTTATATATTTAATCATGCAGCAATTATACACCTATCTTCCAACTGTTTAATAAACACCACCAAAGAAATTAAGCCTTTTAAAGCACAGAGTTGCTGGATTTATGTGTGCAGTTAAGTGTTCTGAATCCAGGCAATGTAACCCTGCCATGAGTGTAGATGTCTTTATCAAAACCCTGGTTCATTCTTTTTACTAGGTTCTTCTCGTAGAGCAGTGGGTGGTAGGCGCCCAGGGTACAAGCCGCATCAATGAAGCGCTGGTAGTAATGGCAGAGCTCAGTTCTGCGCTGTGATGGCAAGAACTCGTACACATGTACCACGTCACACACTGACATCATCATTATAATGCCTGCATAAAAAAGACAAATGTGAATGAATAAATCAAGCCAAATGTTCTTCAAGTTTTTTACTCATGTAGTCCAATATTCACTTGCTTGAAAATGAAAGCCAAAAAATCCCAGAATGTACAGAGTACATACAGCGTGTGAAATAAGTAATGAACTCATCACCAATTTTCTAAGTAAATTTCTAAAGGTGATAATGACAGGAAATTCTCATCACATGTCGGAACAAACCATCCAATCCACACATGCAAAGAAATCAAACCATAGATGTTCATAAACTAATAAAGTTATGTGTGGTGATAATTTCCTGTCAATACCATCTTTAGAAATCTCCTTAGAAAATTGATGTGTTCAATACTTATTTCACCCGCTGTATATTTTATAAGTATTTTATAAGTTTAATTTACTTTCACCTGGGCTACCAAGGCTTAGAAACACCAGCCGAGTCAGACATTCAGAATCAAGCCATTTCTAGCTGGCACAGTGCTTAAGTATATTTATATTAAAATATTCACCTAGCGTTAGTCAGTCATATTATACTCATAACATGGGTATACTGTTGCCTTGCAACAAGAAGGTGCACCCTTGGACATCGTTTAAGAGGCACAAAGCAGAACTATTTGTTACAGCCTAGCTAATATAATACACTTATTATTAGTAGTATTACTTTGCTTTTTGTGGGAAATGGATGTGCCTCTAATGCTGAACACCACCTACCTAACAGGCCTGAAGATGGTGGGTTCTTTTGGATTGGCTCAGCCATGTTCTCTTGTATTAGTTTCCACAGTTGCCATTCCATGCTTGGGTGCAGGATATAAAACGGCTGCTGAGGGTGCAGTCGTCTGTACCGTTGATATTGTTTAAATATCGGATAATCTGTCTTGTTGTACCACTGAAATAGAAATGAGATGCAATTATTGTAGACTTTGTTTTGTCCTTTGCAGGCATCTATGTTTATATTAATTCAGGATTTTATCACAGTGCTCATTTTTCCATCTAACAAAGTATTGTTTTTCGTGATCGTGATGTGGTGATTTCGGTGTTATCTTTATTTGATGAAATAAAACAGTAATGGACCAAGACAAAGACAATTTAATCTTTGAAAAATTTGGCAACATTTTTCTTTGTCTTGGTTTACTGGACTCCTAAATCATGGTTAGTGCTTATGACTGACTATAGCTGTGTGACAAAATTACACAGTCTAGTGACCGTTTGTGAAGGTTTGAGTAGTGAATTTGATTTTTAATATGATCGCTTTTTCCTTAGATAATTTGCATTAAAATGGAAAATTGTCTTATGTCAAGTAAGACATCGTTATACATGAAAGACTAATTATCAGCACTGCAATGATGATTTTGTCCGAGAAATTTTGATATGCTTGCTTGCTAACTGCACAATATTTACTGCATCATACCGTATGACACACCGATAGATATTAAATATAAACCTTAGCTATAAGTTAAGACCAGGAGCTTAAATGTGTGTTTAAGCTTTGACCCCAAGACACATGAAATCTGAGAATGATCAACAGCAAAAAGAGTAGCATGAGGGTTGGACTTGTGGTTTAGAGATTTGTGGTTCTTAATTCCACGAAGCAAGGCGGGGGTTTGTTTGCATGTTGGTTTCTTCTTCATTTAGCTATGTATGAGTGTAACTATCATAGTGTGAACTTAACCGAAACCACACTCAACGGTTACTGTAAAACCCATCTCGATCAATCTTAGGGCAAACACTCATCTAGTATTTTGATTGATCATTTGTTTCTCAAGAAATAAATCATTATATCTTACTTTGAACTTATTCAGGTGTGGTCTCAGTTTTATTTCCCCAACAGATTTACTCTGGAGGCCAACTGCAACTCCCCAGCTTTTTAATTTTTACATTACACAAACATGTAGATCACGTTTACCTCATTAAGATCAGACGAGTAAGGTGCAGGATCCCAGGCTACTAAGGTTCCAGTACTGTACAAAGAACTGGACAGGAAGTGGTGATCTTCTGATGCCATGACCTTCAAGTGAACACATTAATCATGTCACATTTCACTAATGTTTTGTGAATCACATTGTTGGCATGTATTTACTGTTTATAATTACCTGAGAGTTGATCAAACGCACAGTGGTTTTAGAGCCTACATCTTTCTCGAAACCCTGTGTTGGTGCAGCATTGAATCGTACAACTGCATCATGGAAATCTAAATTTTTTATAGAGGGAAAAAAAAGCATTTCGATTAGATGTGGTTGTAAAGATTATTACTTACAAATACCTGCTAATAATGTGATAACTACTACAGCAGTGCCCACCCAAAGCCCTTATTAACTTAATTTAACACAAATGTGGATATACAGCTGTGTAAACAATTTATATACCACTTTAAATGGTCAGTTTCTGAGTATGTGTTGATCAAAATGGTGATTGTGTGTCTATCAGTGTCTCCAAACTGTCGCTCATCTGAACGAGTGCAGCCTGATATAAATGGGAGGCCCCGTCAAGGGTGTGTCTGCGTTTTGCACCAACTGTTTGAGTGAAACTAGACCCTTTACCAGCACAAGGTTGTTACTAAAAATAAATACTTATTGAAAATAGCCGACATTGGGACTGATACAAGCCATATAAGCTGAGCAAAAAGCTGCCTTACAAAGAGTCTGTGTTAGTATAACACAGTTCACAAAATTCACAAGAGAAGAACACATTAAAAAGTGGCAGCTTATTATTGGTAGCACTACATATTGTACATACTGTACAACATCCAAGCCTGGCTACCACCCCCTGCAGCACAAATGTAGATAATTTATTGTCACTGCCAACTACCGTAATCATTAAAAAATCCCAAATCTACTCCCTATACCTGTCCATTTCATAACATGTATTAATATCATATATTCAAAGAACAAAATAAAGATTCTACGCACCTATCTCCTTTCCTAGTCTGGAGTTTCGTAAGGACCCTGCAGATGACACAACAGCACACGTTTTAAACGGACCAAGGGCAGAGCTCAGGGGTCTCGCAGGCAGCTGAGGTGCCCAGGGCAATCGAGCAAACGGCTCCATGTCTGGTGTTAATGTGATGACCTTTACCCTCTCTTTAAGTTCACACAGAAGCTCAGAGCCGCTTAGCTTGTGCCCTCTACCAGCACGCTCCAAGTCAGAAAGCTTCACTCCATATTTATTCATTGCCTAAAAGACATAAAGAAAAAAAAGCTATTTGTCTAGCACAAAAAAAATAATAATAGTTCAAATTGCTACTATACAAGTTACATAAATGAAGATTGGCGTGACCCTGAGCTCGTAGCCCCTTGTGGCCAAAACAAAAAGACTCCCAACACATACACTGTTTATACACTGATAATGTCCAAAACTTCCCACAAACCATGAATCAAGCAAGTTTCAATTAATTGTAATTTCCCTTGTAAATATTGTCCAAGATGTCCTATTAACCACTTTCCCCTCACCTGATAGTTCTGCACCACTTTTCTCAGCCTCTTGCCAAGCATACTGCTGGACATTTCATCATCCCAAATCTGGCTCACTAATCCTTTTGGTGTAAAGAACTCGTCCCTCTTAGTATGAGCGTCATCTCCTTTTCTTTGGCCACCAAGTATCATCTCAAGGGCCTGTCTCAGTGGTTGTCCCAGCATCCAGGCTAGCAGTCCATGTCGCTCCTTGTCTTTGCTCTTCAATTGCTGCTTCTGTCCAAAGTCCACTGTGTTGTTTAATGATGAGAGAACAGGAATAGGTTTTTGTGGATCTCCAGGAATGACTCCTGGAAGTTTTTGTGGGTCAACATGCATAGGTTTTGCTCCAGCTCCACGCATAACCTGTAATTGATAAACACAATTGCTTAAGATAGAAAATCTTTAAAATCTCATTTTAAAACCATGAGGATTAATATGGCATACTATATAGCTAGAGCACAGTATATGGCCTTCACCTCTAAGAAGGCTTTCTATAAGTTTGGTGTGTGCGTCCATATAAATTTGTGACAATTTAGTAAAAATGACAATTAAATGATCAGCTACTACTGATGTTCCTTCACCAAACTCATCAAATGACTGAGATGATGCATTTCAGTAAAAGCAAGCTGTGGTGAGTACCCATTTATAGCTTCTAAGCCAGAAGACAAGGGTGGCGGCCTTGTTTGGGATGGACAACCAGAAAGTCTACTGTTGTTAATATAATACAAGTGAATTCAGCAAACCTTGATCATGTGACCAATGTAATGTCAGGTCAAAAACTGTCAAAAATCATACAAGTTTTATCTCGTGAAATAAAGTCTGAAAGCTCTTGTTGGAAAGTCTGACATGGAAACTATTTACATGTGTGCATTGGTGAAGACAGAAACATTACTATACCTTTACAATAGAGTGTGTTCGTGGCTGCGCTCGAGTCCTTGCCCTCACTCCAAAAATTGCATCAGTGACAGGTACACTGTTTTCGGCACACAAGGTGTACAATACAGCCATGGTCAGGCAAAACAGTACCATGCACAAAGCTCCACGACGGGCTCGACGCCTTAATCGCCACAACAGACTAACACGATCCATTGCGGCCCCTGGGATCTGAGAGACAGAAAATCATTATGAGAGTTTGAATACAGAAAATATCTCATGATCTAAATTGTCAACACAAATTCATCGAGACGTTGGCCTTTCTGTCATAAAAGGAAAAGAGGAAATTGCAATTAATTGCATTTGTAATTAAAAAACAAAGATGCACTGTATTACTGCCAGTGTCTTTGGTCTGGACACAAAAACTACTACACTCAGCAGCATAGCAGCAATTTACAAAGTGTCCTTAGAGGTTATAGACACTTAGCAAAGTTGATTTTTAATATTTTAATGGTTTCCCCAGAATGCCTGGGTGCAATGCAGTAACACATACTGGACAGGACTTAAATCCATCACATGTCTAAGCCACCGCTCGCCTCAGACACACACATCATATCTGTTTGTAGATGCTTGATTGACTGACAGCATTGGACCCTAAACCCCGTACCCTGGAAGTAACTACTTCTGTCTGGTTGAGACATCAGCAAAAGTACTAAAAGATGGAACTCATCTGTTATAGCATGACTCACTGTATGCAAAGACACTTCTCTGTGAGAAGCAAATGCTGGCTGGTTTCAAAGCCGCAACCTACACAAATGGCTGCTAATCTATGGCTTTCCTCATTCAGCATAGAGGTGGTCCATGGAACAGATGAACTGCAAAAGGGAACACTTGTTAGAGTTAAAATCATTGAGACCATGCTACAGTGACATTTTGAAAACAGGAGAAAGCGGAAAGGAAACTAAACAATATGCAAAGGCAAGAATTTCTTGTGGTTGTGTGCAGTAGAATTTCCTGTTCCATAGCTGCTAATACTGACATGTTTCAAAAATGTATTCAACATGCTACCAGGGCAACAGATTTAAAACCAATCCATATCAGATTAGGGGTACTTACACAATCTACATATGAGTTATCAAGTGATTTTACTGCACAGATTTTAAGAAAATTGGAAATCATGTCCAGTCAACAGGTTTTACCACAGATGGACTCCAATCAAGTCATCAAAACAACTGAAGGATGATCACTGGAATCAGAACACTCCTGTGTGTGTCAAGTCTATTAGTTTGACAGTTTACATTTCCAGGTTTGAGTGCGACCAAAATAAGCAGTGTTGTTTTACTCTATAAACTACAATTCAAATTAGGATTGAATAAAACACTGCTCAGTTTAGTCGAACACACACTTGTAACCTGGTCTGCGGCAAACCTGACCAGGATGCAGTGGTTGATAAAAATGAAATGAAAAAAAATGAAAAAAAAATGAAAAATGAAATAAAAATTTCAAATGCTGGTGATTGTATTTTGCTGCAGGACCCTCCCTTAAACATGACCAATTGTGTTCGAGAGAATGCTTGGCCAGGATAACGGCCCAAGTTCCAACACTTTCAACACAGCACAATGCCAGTGGTGTGCAATCGCAGGCAATAAATTATTGACCAATATTTATTCAACACATTACTAGGGCAACATATTTAACATTAAAACAAATCCTTTACAAATATTTACAAAGAATTCAAAAGCTAGAAACAAGATAAAAAAAATACATGTTTTCAACCGTTACATCAAGTTTACTTAACATCATTCTGTAATGGTTTAGTTACAGATTACTCCTCATTGTAGTTGTGAAATTGGTTTGTATTTCTTCTGTTTTCATAAATTATTATTGTGTATTATTAATTTTAATTTTATAAATAAATGGAAAGACTGAATGCAGATGAATTGAGCATGTGGACTCTCAGGGGAAGAACAGACTGGTGATTAGACATTTAAGTGACCATATGCCAACAAACTCAATTCACCATAAACCACCGAAGTAATAAAACTAAAAACATCTGACTGCATGTACCATTATTTTTTTATAGATATTATATTATAGATGTTCTGGTTATATCATGTTCCTCCATAAGCTGAGAAAATTGTTTATCATCCCACAACAGCAAGGCACTTTAGTGGCAGGGGTCCATGATGGCCCACCACTGCAGAAACTCTGGTTCAAATCTATACAGAGCTATTGACCAACCAGCTGTCCACATAAACATTATAACGGCTTTAAGGACTTCTGCCCTGTATCGGTACCCTGTTCGGGGTGTTCCTTTGGAACCTGGATGCAGTGGTTGATAAAAATGTAATGAAAATTCAAAACGCTTCGTACATGTCTACATATTAATGCACCTGTGAGGAACCCTATTACAAAGATGCCTCTCTAAAAGACAGCAATGTGAACAACCGGTAAAGAATATAAAGAGAATATAACTGAAAACACAGCCATCTGTATACTGTCAGGATAAATACAGATAAGCGAGAACACAATAAGACAAACACGGGATGTATGAAATCATGCGACATCCCGTAATGGGCGTAAATACGAACGATAACGTTTCATAACGCTCACCTTATAACTCATATTCCTCCGCGTCGTTTCAAACTGCTAATCCACTCTAATGCAGATCTAAAAATAGTCCACAATCACTCAACAATGGCGCTAACGGACTTAAATGCGCCACAGTGGAGAGAAATGTGCATCAAGAGGTTTGCGGTGCGTGTTTCAGCTGGTCCGCCATGTTTCATCGGTGAATTTATATCTCTCTGCGAAGACTTGTGTGTTGATAGCAACATTGCATTAGTTTATCCAGAACCAGACTAGTAAGTATGCGAGGCCGGTTCTTCTCTGCATTCTTGGAGCATCCTTTTAGGGACGTTTGAGTTTTTGATATGGGGCAGTATAAATTAAGCATTAGCTCATTAATAATTTAGCTTGAGCGAGCAGCAGCCAATAGGTGTGTACTGGTTTAATTATAGCATGTTCTATACAAGGGGAGTATGAAAAGGACTTTTAAGCGTTGTAATACGTGGGTTGACGTGGAGAAAGCACATCAGCTCCCAAATATATTGGTTCACTTTATGAATCTTTTCACCCCGTCCCAGTAGACCCACAGAACCGCAGTTGGGGTGAGATCTTCCCAAAGCGGGTGGCAGGAGGAGGTGGAACTCCTTGTGGAGGTCCCGCCCCTGCCACTTTTAGAGTGAGGTTGCACAGCAGCTGGAGTGATGGAGCGGTGGAGCTGCTTTCTGCGTGAGCTCACATAGCGTATTTTGTTTAGTTATTTTTTTATTCATTCTAAATAAATAAATACGTCCTTTGCTATCTGAGAAGCCATCGAATGTATCGATGAATAAATCAAAGCATGTCGGAATTTCGCTTATTATTTATAAACCTCTTCTGCTACTCGAATTTAAGAAGACATGTTGGTTATAAGACAGAATTTCTTTTTTTGTTATCACTGAAATCCACGACTGCACTCACAACCTTCATCGTTATAGCAAAACAGGCGTCTCGGAATTCACAATTATTTAATAGTAATTTAAGGTAAAGGGTTCGCAACTCTTATATAACCCGTATGTAAATAAATCAGTCTGTTCTTGGGCAGTTAAAGTGCTAAACTCGTAAGCAAAAAGTTGTCATATTGCCAATGTAGGGCCCTTAAACAAGGCCCTTATT
>JAYDZG010000014.1:15682271-15693856 GCA_034509265.1 Microcambeva bendego | reverse complement strand
CAAAAATACAAACTCTGCTGAATCAGAATCAGAAATACTTTATTGATCGGTGAGGGAAATCTCAGTCATTGCAATGGCAACCATTTATTTAAAAAAGAACACACTACTGAATTAAAACAAAAAGGAAAATTTTCAATATGTACTCTCAAATTCTTCTAATACAGTAAAGACAGTGAACCCCGTCAGAACCAATCAGAAAGTAACTGCTCCACATGTGACGTCTACAATTTTAGAAATGAAAATAAATGGTCTGATCACAGATTATAAGAGTGTGTGTGTGTGTGTGTGTTTACTCCACAGGTCTTCATAAATATGGCTTCATCATTTTCGTTTCGTGCTCTTTGCTTCACATGATGTTCACCTGCCGACTGTGGCGGGTTATTTCAAAGTACTCCCTCAGCACTGAGGTAATGAATCCTTTTATTCCTCTAGTTAATGTTTGGATTCTTTAAAAGTGTTTGAACATTAAATCATCTTAAATCTTTAAAACATTGAATGATCAATATAGAAACATTGGCATTATGAGTTTCACTCCTTTCCATGTTTTTTCACATAATTTTCTATTTACTCAAAATTAACATCTGTAAGTTCTGGCCCTGATGGTGATGGAAAGCCCCACTTTTTAATTAATATTCTGATTTATTCCAGCGGTCAGAATAGGAAGCCAAAGCTCTATGCATGCCAGGGCAGTTCTCAGAACCAGACTTGTCAAACCATGTATTCAGTTTGAAGCATATTATTTGAAGCATATTTTACAAGATCTTTGTAAAGTGCTGATCATTTGTAAAGTGTGTGAAGTGTGTGAGATATGCACCCACCAACATACTTTCATTGGCCATTTTATAAGCTACATCTTGCATATAGATGTACTTCATGGGTAACCAACTACTGCTTGTAGCCCCGCCCCATTACAATGTCACCCCATTTACTAATGAGGAGCGATCCTCTCTCTTACCAGAAATGCTGCTGAATTATCACCAATACAGTAACGACTTGGTAGCTCTGTGTTCTACAGTGTAGCAGTAAAACTCAGTGTTGTCTGAGAAAGGCCGTACTGGTAGAGAAAGGCACAGAACTATTAATTCCCGTAAACACTATGTGATTTGCTCATGAGTCCATGAGAACAGATCATCCAAGAACTGCTTAAATTGGACAATGAACTTTACACCTGAATAAAGTGGCAAGAAGATCAAAAAGTGTTCAAATATGCAGTAATAGAGGAAAGTAGAAATAAGGCCAAATGCTTTGCTACGCACTCCAGCCTTTATAACCATCAGGTGCTACTACACACACACACAAACACGTATATCACATGGACTGTACATGCAGGATAATCTTTGTAGATAAAAGCACTATTTGTTTAAATATCGATTAAACATTTTAACGTGGCCAAAACTACACTAATGTTGCTACAGTAATGATGGGTGTAGCTGCAGCTGTGAACTAAATAGATGTGCTCGAGACCGCAGTGGATCTGTTAGAAGATGGGTGTGCTGGGTGTGCTTTGTAAGGAAGTGGTTAAGATAAACTGAGCTTTTACAGAACCTCCCTCCATCTGATTGCACCACATCTTGCAGACAAGAAGTGGTAAAATGTCTCATCTGTCCTTTTTGCCCATCACTTATGACATCTTTCGGTTTTCTCCCCGCCCTCTGAACCAGGACGTGACGTCGTACCGCCATAAGACCCGCCTCTGCTTCTTCAGCATCGGCTGCTGTGCGCTCGCTGCTTACTTCTACAGGCGCCACAACACCTATTGTGAACCAGGAAGTGAGTTTACCATCATTTTCGTTCAGGTGTTAGAAAACCTTTCAGATGGTACTGATATCTGATCTCATACGGAAATGAGTCTGTACACTGACCAGGCATTACACCATGACCACCTTTCTAATATTGTGCTGGTCTCCTGTTTGCGGCCAAACTGTAATGCATCCACAACAGAAACAGTAGTTCTTCAGTACACAACATTCAGAAGTTCACAAGATTAAATCAAACACATGGACTGTATCTCTAATTCACCATAGACAGATTAGATAGGATATACAGGAAAGAGAGAGAGAGCTAAGATCAGACTTAGTACAGGTACAGGATAACAAAATGCAGTTAGCATTACCAGATGCACTAAATAGTAACATTGTGCAGAAGGAACAGAGAATATTGATAAACATGTATAGTTATTATACATAAATAATGTATGGTTATTACGGCATTATGGTACATTTATTATTAATAATAATAGGCATATAAGATTAGCTAGGGTTGTAATATAGTATATAGTAATATAGTAGTAAAGCAACAGCAATAATAATAGATCAGATAAATATATATTACAACTTTAATAGCAATATAAGGTGCAGGTGTGAATGGAATGATTAACTTAAAATGGTCCAATAAAAATAGTCCAATGTCGGGGTATAGATCCAGAAGTGCAGGTGCAAACAATATGAAAATAGTCCAATGTGCAGTCCAGGGTGTTGAGGACAGTGCAAGTAATTATGGAAATAAATATTAGGTCCAAACTATTATGGAAATGTTCCCCAAAATCCTTGAGTCTATAAAGAACGTATTTTAAAAGCGAAGCGTCCTACCCAGCACAAGTGTGATTAATAGTTGACTAGTGAGTCTGTGTGAATATAATTTTTCATGATTTTCTTTTATATTTTGTAGTTTACACCCTGTTCGCTTTTACCGAGTATCTGGTCGTGGTCTCCAACATGGCCTTTCATATGACCATCATCTGGGACTTTGGGAACCGAGAGGTTATGGTGATAGTGCCACCCGAGGGCAAACTTGTCTGACAAAAGTACTACAGAAATGCAGAAACTCTGGACCTGAACACCTGGACTGTTTATTCCTATACATCAGTCATGATGTGAACATTGTGTTTATTTTTTTACTATTTACAAAACTGTTTACTAATGAAACGATGTGTTTAATATTTTTGCGAAACAATCTTTTTATCTGGGACTTTGTGTACTGTACTGTGTTTTTACAAAATAGTTTTAAGTCTTGCATTTAATTGGAACCTTGATGTGATTAACATTTTAATGTATTATGCTCAGGTGGCACAGTGGTCTAATGGCCACCAGTGAAGTTTAAATTTCAGCAAGACGCCTTCACAGACTCGATTGTTCGTGTGTCTGTCGGAGGAGGGTAATGGTCAAGCAGGGGCTCATTGCTGCTGCTACAAATAAGGTCTTGGCTGGGTTCCAGAGGTCGCTGTTGACTGTGTTTATCTTGAAGGGGGCATCATAGTTTGTGGTCCTTTTGAAGTTGGAGTTTGAAGCTGCAGCTCTCAGAAGATGCTGGATATTATTCAAATAATAAATCAGAGATTTGGGGTAACATTTCTAATGAAGTATTTTACAATTGTTACCATTTAAAGTAGAACATTCTACCCTTGAAATCCCCAGGTGGTGCGGTCCAGGTCCTTTCTGTGTTCTCCCAGGATAGATACCTAGCCACCAGGGTCTATAAACCAGTGCATCATTGTGCTGACCCAAAGCCCGAGAAGGGCATCCAACATAAAAACTGTGCCAAATTAATAATGCTGATCACGATCTGCTGTGGTGACCCCTAATGGGAGCAGTGAAAGGAAGATATTTCTGCCCTCTAAATTTTAGTTAGGGGGGCTCAGGTAAGTCCAAAATGTAAGTTGGAAAACTCTGCAGTAATTATCTACCACAGGCAGATTAACTTCACCCCTCACAGCTCAGCATCACCTTAAACAAACATCAGTTTGGTTAAAAAGTCCAGCATTCGGATTTCTGGTGTTTTTCATATATTTATATGAAAATGTTGAAATATAAATACTACAATATATCAGAACATGGTCTTGTGGCCGCTCTGGGATTCGAGTCTATTAAAGAGTTTTAAGTTTGTAGGTTTAACTTATTCTGCTTCTTAGCGTGATTGTACACCCACAGAGCACTTTATTAGGTACACCTATCTGGGATGTACTGCACAATCATTCTTTTAGAAGCCACACCAAGGGGGTGGCTGCTCCTGGGTGTACAATTGATGACTGTATGCCATCTGTTGTTCTGCACATTGTAGTCTCCTCTCTAATCAGTTCATTCTTGAGCAGTGGACCATTATGATCACTGTAATGATACAAAAGAATAAAAAGGTGATGTTTCCTTCATCTGTTCTACAACAAGCATTCTCAGCGAACAAAGCCAGCAGGTTTTCACATATTTAAAATCACCAGAGCACGAACTACCATGACATTACAGTGCTGAAAAGGGGAACAAGGTGAAGCTATTCAGGGCAGCAGATGGGCAGCATTCAGAATATCTGTAATTATTTACATGAGCATTTGATATTTGCAACAAAAAATATTTTGTACTTGTAAAAAACAGTCATAGATAATGTGCACTTTGTTCATTTTCATAAGTTAAATTAGCACATCTGGTCATTTATGTCATGATGAGTCAATTCTCCGGCATATCAAAAGCTTTATAGTGTGAAATAAATTCCTGTGTTATATCATACAGCGTTGGTTTTAAGTTTTATTATTCCTCGCAGACACTTATTGTTTGGTACAGTCATTTATGAAGCCCATCACCAGACGTAAATGACTCCTCAAATACATGTACAGTAGCCAAGTGCTTATTTTAACCTGCTTAAGATGGGTTCATGTAGAGATCCTTATCAAAAATCCATTAACTCTGGTGTCATTGCGAAGGCAGCATCAATCAGGCTGTACGTTGTGTATTAGCAGCAGTCATGTGGAATCCCCTCCAGACCTTCAGGCAGACGTATTGCCGACAGGCCTATCGGTCAGCTGAAGGGACTAAATATGGCTCTGTGATAGATTGATTTCCCTGTCCAGGGTGTTGTTTCACAGTGGAACCAAGCCTGTAAAAGTATACAAGTTAGATTCCCGTCTTTCTATGTCATTATCTTCTTTTTAACGAGATTGTGACAGGAGTAGATCTGATACCATAAACTGTAAGCAGTGCAGAACAAGGCTTTATTTTCTAATTTATTGAAGTGCCGACAGTTGATGACACGATGACTCGATGCTGTCATAATCAGCAACTTCCATCACCTAAAATGTAAACAAATGAATAACGCTGCAGAACAAAGCAACACTGTTATTATGGGGAAAGCAAATGCAGCTACGGCATGCTCATTTTACTGTCAAATAAGCAAAGTAAACCAGCCAGGGCACGTAGTACCTAGGAAAGACCCGTCACATAATGTGACCGTTCACAAAAATAGAAACAAAAATATTCAAAAGAGAAGCAAGGCATTGATCAATGCATTAAAATACACTGTATAGCCAAAACTATAAAGACAACAATGCTAATTATTTCATTAATTCATTTTCAGCGTCTTCATCCAAAATGGCTTAAATAACAGTTACAGTCTGAGCAACTAAAAGTTAAGAGCCTTGATCAAGGGTCCAACAATTACCACCTGTCAGTGGTGGGATTTGAAGCAGTGACGTTCTGCTTACTAGTCCAGTACCTCAACCGCTAGACTACAACCGCCTTTAATTGTTCAATTAACGTTCAATTGTTTTCAGCCACACGTACTGCTAACAGGTACATTGCATTTAGATATATAAAAAGTATAAAACACAAATTCTTAAGAAACAGTCTTAAGAAAACCTAAAACAATGATTTATAGTACTTTGTGTTTATTTGGCCAAATTATATTACTTGATGTTCCTAGTTCTTTCCGAATGGGGCTGAGGTCTTGCTCTAAGCAGACTGGAGTTTCTTAATGCTTTTCTATGTCTTTATAAAGCTTGGTTTGGGCCCAGGATGATATCATTCTGGAACAGGAAAGAACAACATGTCTAAAAGGACACTTGTCCACATGAATGTCCAACATTATCCACATAACGTGTGCACAACTTTGCAAGAGATTGATGCCATTTGTGTACAGTGTTTTCACCACACACTTGGTTTCCAGGTGCTGCCACGCCCAATGTGGATTAAGCATTTGGAAATAAAAATGAATGTGTGGTGCATTCATGATCAACTAGCAGAAGCAGACACTGGAGATCAAACGCCTTGGCTGACTCCACATTTCTTAAGAGTGAGGAACACACATGCTCTAAAACGGAATATAGCAATCACAAATGACATGAGAAATATCATGGTGGACATTCTTAGCTGCTCTATTTATTGTCTTACTGTCAGTATCAGTTAAATATACAGCAGCAGAACTACTTCCTCTTTCAGTCTGCAGACTCATTATTGCCCAAAATGTGGTTTATGGTCATGTGTGAAAAAACAACGGTTTTGATGCTAATGTATCATGTTTAAGCAAAGGCGGGCAAAACAGTAAGATGAGAAGATAATTTATCTCCGTGTCAATCGATCAACTTATACAATTTCAACTTGTTCTTTTTATTTTAATAAAACAAATCCACACCGTTACAGCAAAGAGCAGTGAACAGAACTAAGAATCAAACCCTGGTCCCTATATTTGTGTGCTGCATTCATTTTATTATTTTGTACTTTAACAATATACATAATACATTATAACAATAACAATGCATATTACAGTTCATTCATCAAGTCCACAAATGGTAAATTTTCTCATAAGCTGTTTTCTACTCTCACCCCCACCCCAACACTTGCAGACAGTAAATGATGAGAATGGCCTGTACTGTGTAGAACTTCCTGAAAGCTCTGCCAGTTGTGTTTTCCCCCTCCATGAGGAAGTAGTGTGGTCAATACATAACTGAAATGTCCATGCAGAAACTATTACAGCTGCTGGTGTAGACATAAGGTAAAACACATAGCTATATCAGCAGAAACTTAAAGACCATACACACCTGTTAAAGCTCCAATCATGTAGCCTAACAAATATCTAGAGCCATTAAAAAAGCATTATTATTTATTATTAGTTTATAATAATTAATTATTATTATTATAAGTTCATTCTCAGATGCTGTTTGGAGCATTAAGTGCATTTTATCAAAAAATTTGCATCTACAAAACTTTCATTTTTTTAATTGGGCAAATACAAGAAGATCTAAAGGTTAAAGAAGTATGTGATTTAAATGTGTTCATCCTCACTGTCTGTTACTTTAAGGGATAAAACATTTACAAATTCATTGTTTATTTATTTGTCATAATGTACATTGGGCATTAAATGTAATGTAAATTTAGTTACATTTTGGTATGCACTGTTAATCTGACGGTACTTCTATAATGTTTCTTTGAGTTTAAAGCCTCACTTTTTAGAGCCGTGGAACCATATTGTGATTAGTTGAGGATGATGATTACCTAATCTAAGGGTACAATATGTCACTAAATTGTTTAATGAGCACAGAAATCATGAATGGCCTTAAAATTAAGCAGAGGTCAACCAAAATGAATACCTAATGAAAATGGAGAACCAAGAGGCGTGTGGAACATAGAAGCTGGTAAGACATTTAATGTTGGTTATTCCTGTTTTGTGATGGTACCTTGTCTGTTAATGTTCACAAACTGTAAATAAAAAGCTTTTTTACCCCTTCATAAAAATCTTCATAAATTTTCTACAATATTAATATAAAACATTCTCAGATTTTGTAACATTCTCAGAGAAGCACACAGTGTTTTTTGGTTGAAGCAGGTTGAGGGTTGAGGAAGGACCGAACAGCCTCAGCAAACACGTCCTTGATGCCATCCTGGCTGAGTGCTGAGCATTCCATGTACTTGACGGCGTGGATTTGCTTGGCAAGCGCCTGGCCCTGCTGTGGCGTTATGGGTGCCTGGTTCTGATCCTTTAGCTTCTTCAGGACATCAGGGTCGTTGCGTAGATCGCTCTTGGTGCCCACCAGAAGGATAGGCACGCTGGGGCAGTGGTGCGTCACCTCAGGTTGCCACTTGTGCTTCACGTTCTCGTAGGAGGGTGGGCTGGAGATGGAGAAGCAGATGACGAAGACATTGGTCTGGGGGTAGGAGAGTGTACGTAGACGGTCGTATTCTTCCTGACCTGCTGTGTCCCACAGGTTGAGGCTGATCGTCCGGCCGTCCACGCTCACCTGCGAGCTGTAGTTGTCGAACACTGTGGGAATGTACTCTTTGGGAAAAGCTCCGGTGGTATAAGAAATCAGCAGGCACGTCTTTCCAACCGCACCATCTCCAACAACCACACATTTGATGCTCTGCATACTGGATGGCTGGATCACTTAGATCTAAAGGATCAGCTTTAGCAACATCCTGAAAAGAAAAAGAGTACATGACTTCCTTAAAGGCCACAAATTGACCAGAAATGGTCAAATAATAGAATGGGCAAAGCTTCCCAATTGAAGTCAAAGTTTACATGATTACTTTGCAGTGTTAATGATTAAGGCTACAGCTGTTGATTTTGACTAAGACACTAATTACAATGGGGCATAAATCCCAAAATCAGCTGTTCAAACACATCCCTGTAAAAGAAGCTTGTGAATCCTTATGGCTGCGACCGTTAGGGGGATCGTGGTCCACATTATTGATTTGCCATGGGTTTTTTTTTTTTTACACCAGATTCCCTTCCTCACACAACCCTCATATTGCTTAGGACCAGCACTACAGTGCACTGGTTTGGGCATCCTAGTGGCTCGGGTGGTGCCCAGCCGACCATTGGCAACGACGACTCCCAAACCAGGGATTTCCGCTGCTCTACCTTGGTGCTTATAACAGACTTGTGCTGATTGAACATTCATCTATATGCTTTGATATCACAGCACTGCCAAAATCAAGAGATCTTTATATGAGAATAAATAGAAATAGCAAATAAATGGAGGAATCCCTAGCTGTAAGTCGTTAACATGGGGGGGAAATAAACATATTACACTGTATAGGCTTAGATCTTTAGCATTGTACAGTATGTTAATGTTAAAAATACATTAAGAGAATGGGTTGGTGTATTGAGATACAGGTGGCTCTGTGGGTTTTCTTGTCTATTAGATAAGATCCAAAAATGTAACAAAAAAGGGAACCTCAAACCTGGCTTTCATGCAGCGTGCTGTGAACATTTGTCTGTTATGAATAGATGTTTTGACCAAACCATCTTATCTTTGCTTCCTTTTATGCTGCAGTTTTGCCTACTGTACTTTACTGCCCTAAACTACAAAGTGAATTATCACAGAGGAAGTACAGAATAATGACAAAAGCACTGTTATAACCTTTTATTAAAAACCAAACAATATCTATTGTTTTTGGCGTCCTTGCACTCTACTGGGCGATACCACACTGCTGAAGGGAACTTTTAAGTCATTCCTGAAAGTTTTAGAGTTGTACTACTAACATACATGACTAGTTTAAAGCTGTAACCCATTACATAAATTGCACATTTGGTTAATATATAGTGTTAATTAAATGAAAATTTTATTTTTAAATAAAACACAGTGGGTTTGGAACATGCAAACAGGGAAATGATAGAGCTGATTAAAACAAATACAAACACTAAGTGTAGTAGCGACTGTGTATTAATAATTCAAGGGCATCAAAAGAATTCTTAGTGTCCTGCTGTGTTGCTAATGCATTTATAAAGGTATTCCCCAGTGTCCATACATTCATTTCTTATTTTTACAAGTAGAAATTAGTGATACTGTATTTCTGAATTGCCACTTTAGGTAAAGATTCACACATCAGGTAAAATGTCTTGTATTGTTCAAGTATTTTAAAACTATAAAAAACTATGTATGTCTAGACAACTGTTCTTTCTTGATTGCCATTTTATTTCACTTTTCTCATTTTTATGAGTTTTACAACCCAGCAGATTATTTACCATGAGAGAATGAGACAAGAGAGCCTCTGCCCAATCTCCAGGGATGGGAGAGAGTAAGCAATCTGGAACCCAACCCTTTGCTTTCCGACATTAGCTTCTGAGCTCAGCAAGCCAAGAATTTAGTAAAACAACACTGGATTTAAACTTCCAGTACTTAGTCATTCATTTACCCCATGTAGTGGATAGAACAATACTAAACACTAGGTAGGCAGGGGAGGACAGAGGGTGACAGGGAAGATCATGATAATATAATACAAAAATATGGAACGGACTTAATAATGTTTAGATCTTTGCTTTTATTATCTTTGATTCTTAAGCTAGAGTGTGATGCATTCATAGCACTTGATTTTGACAAATAGTTACCATGTGATCACTTACAGGAAATGTCACTAATAGTGTCACAATGTGTCAGAATGCAGCAACACTTTATGCTAGCAATGTTTTGCAAGTAGACTTTGCTCCCATATCTAAAGATTTTTAAGTAAACCACAAGACAGTGAATGCTTTTAAAGATTCTTCTATTTATGACCCCTGTTACTTAGTATTCATCCACGATGCTCTTATTGAACCTCATAGCACAATGTTGAAGCAGCTACTATAGACTTGCAGGCTACTGCATTTCCATCACGTGACATTACAAAACTCATCAATGGATGTTTTATTGACCTTGATTTGTGCCCTGGGTTACTGCCATGCTGGAACGTAAATGGTCTTACTTTGTTGCTGGCAAAGGGTTTAATACTGCTAACTGTAATGAGAATGCACAACATTAAGAGTCATGTTACTGGATCCACATGCAAAAAAAAAGTTTTTGCATTTTGAATATTCTCTAAGAAGTACTGACTAGTAGAACTTAAAATTTCTAATTGTTTATTTGTAATGCTTTTAAGTTGTACATTGTATGGCTAAACAAATGAGAACCTAAGCTGTCTGAGATTTAAAAAAAGAGATAAAAAGTGGAAGTGTCTGTTAATAATGTGTGTTAACCGCTTCACTTAAAGCAGTGTGTTCAGTTTGCTTAAATGGTTTATAAAAAACATTGTGCTTGTCCCATTGTAGTAATGTATTTAAACTAGTGTATATAAACTAACCAATCCTGTTTTGTTAAAACACAGATTTCAAGTTATTGTTCATTAGAAAGTGTTAGAAAGCGATCATGCATTATATTGTTAAAATCTTAAGGTCTCATGTAATCAACGTGAATATTTTGAATAAGATTATATAAAAATGGTTATGAAAGTGCATACTGTACACCTTTTCATAATTTCCTTTTTTCACACAGACGCTCGTCTCTCAGTTAATTTGGTTCTGTTGTAATCTCTGAACTTTTAGGAGTAAGAGTGGGTTTTCCATAAGAGGAAGGCGTAATAAGGAACTTATGTTTAGTATCAGCGCCTGGTGCGCCAGACTGCTGAGCAATGCATGTTCTGTCTTCTGTTCAGTTGAACAAGGCAGAATAAGTGAAATCAGAGTTCAGGATATTAAAAAAGCAGTAAAATTAAGTAAAATTCTTAAAAAATGACTTTTTCTTGAGCAGCACATGACACACAGCAGTCCATTCTTTGCGCAGTACAAACATCATTTTCCAGGGCTGTGCTGCCTTTATAAGTTTGTTTTTCTTATATCTGAAAAGTAAATCTTAAAAACAGAACAATAATACATATCGGTAATCCATATGATATTATAATAACTAGTACATGTTTGTATAGTTAAATGCATAATAATTAGATTAGTATCTACAGTATAGCTTATAGCTTATTTACAGGATATGGGCAGAGGTGGCTTAGTGGGTAGCACTGTCACCTCACAGCGAGAAGGTCCTGGGTTCGATCCCCGGGTGGGGCGATCTCGGTCCTTTCTGT
>JAYDZG010000014.1:15592889-15615912 GCA_034509265.1 Microcambeva bendego | reverse complement strand
GCACACAAAACAGTATGCAACACCTAACACAGAGCTTAGAAGCACACTAGGCCTTTTGAAGGCGTTTTACATTGGCAGTGATGATTGTAAAGCATTGGACTCATTGCAAACAAATTATTTGGACAAATTCCATGTTTCAAGTGTAAAAATATGGTCTAAAAGTTTTTGTTCTTGGACTGTTTTACAGACTTAGGTATGAGATTCAATTCCACAAACAAATCTAAATCTATATTACTCCCTAGTCGTTTCATAGTTAATGACCGACCTTGAATTCAGGTTCCTTCTTGGAGAGTTTGCGGAGGTCTCGGCTCAGATGAAAGGCACTCAGCATAGCGTCCTCAGAAGTGATGGACAGGTAGGCCCGACTCGCCAAGCCACGGTAGGTGTTGATGCGTGACAGCGAGAACTTGAGCAGGTCATATTGGCGCCCGTTACGGCACTCTAGGCAGCCACAGGAGACCTTGTGGGGCCACGGGATGATGTGTCCTTTCTGTGTGAGCATGTTCACTATGTCATAAAGATCCTTCTGGCAGGCCAGGGTCAACGGTGTTACCCCAGGGGCGAACTGAGAGTCATCAATGGAATGGTCAAAAATAGCCTGATTAAACGAATGCACGTCCATCTTGTTTCCTTTCTCTTGATCGAGTCGGTCAAGAAGGCGTTTAACAATACGTGGCTGGTTGGTATCCACTGCCACCAGCAGAGCCTCATGGATCTGGCGAAAATCAAACTTGACCCCCTGCAGGAGATTAACCATAACGTCTTCATTGCCCAGACGAATCGAGAGGTTCAGTGCTTCTCTCCACTGACGGTCTTCTGAGTCTTCCAGTTGGCGGATGATGCCATCGCCAGTTTTTAGAAGGCCACAGATCATGGGCACATTTCCTTCGTGAATGGCACTGATGAGCTCCGGTGGAAAACGCATCTTCTTGTTCACAATCTCGCGCCATTGCTGCGGCTACAGGGTAAAAATCAACATGTTTTTGTGTCTTTATAATGTATTTTTTTTCAGATTATATTAATTGTTCAGCTTACAGCAATAGTATTCAAAACCTATACAAAATATAAAAATGCTCAAAAAATAATACTCATCATTTTAAGGTAAATACTAATTTTCTATTAAATTTTAAAAAGGCAGACGCCCAGAAGTGGAATTGGCAAAATGGTACCAGAATAAGTAGCTCCAGTGTGTATTTTATATGTATGTAGGATTAAAATACATGTAATTAATCATTTACATTTTTTACATCACACTGGTGTGTCAGTTTCCAGAATAACAATAAGAAATAAAATTATTGCACAATCTTTTATCTTAAAAGCCATCTTACCGTTATGTGCTCCATCATGACAAAAAAAGTTAAAATACACACACACACACACACAAATAAAAAACCAAAATAAAACCAGAGAACAATGTACTAGAGCTGTTCCTGTAAATCAGTAATTCCACATGAGTCTTGAGTCTTTAAAGACGAGCTTAACAGACATTCTGGTAAAGCTGAACTAAAGGAGCGGATAAGTTCTGTAGATTTGGTTAGAAGGAAGATCTACAAGCCTGAATGGATTAATGCACATGAACTAAACCACCTGGAATATCCCAGGAGTCACAGCCAATTAAAACCACAACACTGACGATGTGTTTCACATCTCATTACTACTCATCTGTTTTTATTACCACATTTAACATGTTTCCACTGAATATGTGCTTTATTTATCAAGTTTATTTAAATACAGCTCAGCTTAATTCTGTTGGTGTGAATTCTGACTTCCTTCAAGCGTCATATTGTACAAATAAGATAAATCATTTGATTATAGTTTTAAGAAATAATATGATTTCACAGCAATAAATCCCCAAACTCGATATCTAGTTTTAAAAACATTTATTTAGTTTCTGCACTTTTGTATTTTAAATAATGTCCCATTGAGATGGATTCTGAACTCCCCAGGTTCTAATCTTGGCGTTGCTGGTTGGCTGGGTCTAACCACTAGGATGCACAAAGCAGTGTATTGTAGTGCCGGTCTTAAGACTGTATAAATAAGAGGGTTGCATCAGGAAGGGCAGCCGGGGTAAAAGATCAGTCATGCAGGGCACAACCAGAAGGATTCACTTTGGTGTTTGTTAGAAGCAGTGAGGGTGGGAAGAGGAGTAATCAGTCACGTATAAGAGTCCAAGTTTAAAAAGCTTTAAGAGGAAGAACATTTTTATGTGATGATGTGAAAGCAAAGCATCAGTGACTACAAGCTGACATTTTTTGCTGACAGCATAATAGCATTTATTAGTTTCTTGGATTAAACCATTCATAAACACGTTTTAGTAACACACATTAATCAATATAAATAATAGATTACATTATTCAGCTATCAAAGTATTCTGCCAAAGCATGCATGTATGTACATAATTTAGTCAGTTGCTTTTATGTAAACACCAAAAATCATATTTTAAAGCACAAATGCAAAACAGCAGTTTGGAGTTTTGGCCACCAGGTGCCGCTAATGTTTCTTTTTCCTTTTCCGCATTTTTAAGCAGACTTAAATTTACAGTGTACAGTCTGAACAATGAGGGTTAAGGGCCTCGCTCCAGGGGCCCAACAGTGACAACTTCACATTGGTGAGGTTTGACCCGGCATCCTTTGGATTACTACTCCTGTACCCTAATCATCATCGACTCGCCGCCATTTCTGCTGTGTTGCCAGATCCCTCTTTAAAAATGCATCCTACCAAACAATGTTTTTCCCTTGAGACAGGTTCGCGAGATATCACGTCTTTGGACTGTGAGAGGAAACTGGAGCAACCAGAGGAAACCCAAACGGACACAGGGAGATCACACAAAGGGCAGCTCTACCTGGGAATCGAACCCAGAACCTTCTTGTGGCATCGGTCATGTAACAATAATTAACAGAATCATTTCTGTAAAAATATTTCATCTAAAAGGTTTTAATCCACCCAGACAGTGTCACCACATGTACTGGCATGCTGTTCAATACGGTCTGTAGAAAACCTGAAGGAACACAGAGGACATGGGACAGTGAACGCATCTCCGTCCAAACCAGAAGGTGGATCCGAAGATAAAGATGGTGCTACTTCTGAGAACTCCAGACAGGAAGAGGCATGTAGGGGTAAGTAGTCCGGACTGAAAGACACTACACAACACACAAAAGCCGAGTAATTAAAAACCGATGAATCCAAACATGCACTCCTGTACACTCACACACACTCACCTCCACATATGGGACACACACTTTCAGGATGCTCGGTGTTGTCCAGGCTCTTGAGCAGAGAGCCCGTTGCTGGTGTTCTGACAGGGCCGTGTCTCAGTATGTTGTTTTCATTCTTGCTGCTGGTTCTGATCAGTTTTCCATTCCGCACCATTAGCTCTGTAGATCTGGACCTCTTTGGAACTGAGGTCAGGCTGGCTTGTTGATGTCTGAAAATCAGAAACCAGAGAGTTAAAGCCAAGTACCGATCAGTATGAAATTATGAATGTAGAAGGCATAAAAAAACAGTCAAATAAATGTCTGTCACTATCTCTGAATTAAATACTACATTAAAGAGTCAGTATTGGGCTCCCTTAATTTTACACAAGAATGAACACAAATGAAAAAAAGTACAAAAAAGATTTATTTCAGTAATAATGAATGTATTATAATTTATAATGTATTTATAAAACATAAAAGCAGGGTTTCTGATGTAAGTTTTGCGACGCTTGCTAAAAAACGTTATTATTTAGTAATCACATGACCCGCAAATAATATTATTTAAAGTACATGATATACAAAAACCTGACATATCTTTCTACATGGTATTTATGATATATACAAACCAGGACTGATGCTGGTAATTACAGCTACTAGATGTTTATGGAAATAAATAATGACCTTTTGAATGGGTTCATCTGATGGACAAAAAACCCTGTTTACCTATTCATGAGTTATTTACATTTTGATTTCTTGATTAATAAGACTCATCTCTCAAAATTTGCTCCTAGTTCAAAGATTTAATCGGATATCCATGAGCAGATACAAGCAACTGGAAACACTGCCAACTTATTTACCTTGTTTCTGCCTTTCTCTTAAACTTCTGAGAAGTTCCAGCTTTATCTAAATAAGAAATAACACCACACTGAATGTCTTCATTAAACAGTATACATTTTCCTTCTTGGTAAGTGTCAGACGTACCACGCTGTGTGTCCTGAGCCTCGTCTGGTCTCTTCTCACTGTTTTCTGTGTTGGTGTTGGAGGTTGTGGGTCGAGACTGCTTGGCTGACTGGGCTGCCGCCACCATCCGTTCTGCCCAGTTTAATTTCCTCAAATGATGTTCGTTTTCTGCAGAACATTCCCTATAAGATTTGTCTTACTATTTAATGTTGAAATGGAGCATGATGTAAAGTATCCTATTATAGACATGGTACACAGATACAGTAACTAAACACTGTAAACCTGTAAAACGTCTGATGTTCTCCTGTTAATACAGAAAATACTGAATAGACATCATGAGGGTTGTCCAAAACATGGAACCGGAGTTACTTTCCTTTTCTATTAGTTTTTGTTGTGCTAAATTGTTTATCGCAGAATTAATGAAAAGCTAAAATCGTATTTTTAGATTCACGCTGCATTGGAACAAAATGACAAGAACTTTAATCCACGCTCACCCCGTGTTCCGGCCAAAGAAAGTGTGCTGTACAGCAGAGCTGAAGATCCACTCTGTCATCTTATCTGGTGGGTTCTGTCAAAAGATCTCTTACATTACAGGTTCGATCACCTTACACAACCTAAAACTTTAATCAAACTTTGAAATAAATAAATAAATAAAAAAGGCTTCCTGTGAGCTCTTACGTGGTTTTGCGTAGACGTGTCCTCCTGATTGGTAACAACTTTCTCAATGTGTTCGTCATCAGTCCACAGGCGTAAGAAAGAAAGGCCAAACTGGCCCCGCCTGTTGAAGGGCTGACTGCAGGTTATCCGGAGCCGGTCCCAGCTCTCTGCAGCACTCTCAGACAAAAAGTCAGCTGAACAGACAGCAAAAATGATTTATTAGATGAATTCAAATGTATTTAAATGTAAAATATTATACCGTACTGTGCAAAAGTCTCAGGCACCCAGTGAAAATTAGAATGAAAAAGTTCATTTTCTCTGCAGTGTTTATTTTCTCAGTAAAACACTACATCAGGATAAATACTAATAACATTGATGATTAAAGTAGTTTAGTTTATTCACCACTGTTCATTAGAACATTTGTGTTTTCTTCATGGGAATCTGGTTTTATTGATGCTTATCACCTGCTTGCTGGGGATGTCCACCAGAAATCTGGAACCAAGATTTGTTCTTCAGACTCACTCATAAGAATTTATTTTACTAACTTTATTTTGTCATGACTTACTAAACTTTTTACTGAGATACATGGGCTTCAATGATCTGTCTGGGTGCTTATGTTTATATATATATATAAACTCATCAGAAACCTTTTTTAAACATTCGAACAGTGTGCTTTCCTGTGCCCCGTCGAGAATCAGCTGGACTCATCAGGGTTGCAGTGGGTAACAATGACACGTAAGGATGATCTAATGGCCACGACGAACGACCCACATCCACCTGAACGAATGCAGACCCAAAGTTCCCTTTAAAGAAGAAACCAAAACAATAGAGAACTAAGTGACTGTTGTTCCAGACAATGATAAACCTGTATATTTAAAAATGTACTGACCCACATCAATGTAGCCAACAGTAGCTGCCCGTTCCAGCTGCAGCTCAGCTTTAAGCAGGCCACTTCGGTCCACTCTACTACACAGCCATGGCTTGTTCTCTCCATCACTATTGCACAGATTCGACACACACTTCTCTGGGTCCTGCAAAGCCAGTTAGACCTTTAACTGCACATTGACTCATATTTCAGGGTCTGACAGATACTGTGACAATCAGACTACCAGAAATGTAGCTTTTGACTTTAAAAGTGTCAAAATCTTAACATCTCAAATCATTATGGGACGCTATTCGTGCACCAGGGTCCCAGAACCATGGCCAATTCTGCCACACAATTACAATACATTTAACATTTTACATATGGTGTATCAGAAATCTACTGTTTACAGCTTCATATTGAGCAAACAATAATGTAGTTTTATTTATCATTCATCAGTTGAATGAGGTTCTGGGAGCATCAAACTAATGCAAGCACACCTAGATCATCAACACATTCAAGTGTTTTAAAGTTACATACAGTCACGACAGTAGTGCAATCGTATTAATATAGGAATATTAATACAGCATTTAAATGAAACACTGTGCTATGTATTAAAGTCCATCATTTAAGAGTTTAAATGTATTATGTGGTTTGGAAGTGTTTAGTCACTAACGCACCCGTATGTCTTTTTACATTAAAACACAATATATCTGCAGATATCAAGAACCAGAATAAAATGACATATTATAAAAGAATGATGACAATGTGTTAGAGATAGAAGCTATTAGCTAATCGCTAATACTGCTAAGATAAACATAAACAATAATGACCTGCCTACCTCTGAGGTAAACGAAACGACATGTTTGATGATAATAGGAGCCATTCTACAGACTTACTGTACAATATGTTATTATCTTATGATTCAAGTTTTGATTTATTTCTATGTTGTCTCCAAAACTTCTCAAAACTCGTCGCTTTCCCGCCGGCTGGTAGGCGGACACAGCAAAGCCCCGCCTGGACTGGATCCAGAAAAGCTGAAGAGTGCCATCTATTGGCAAAGACCTGTAATGACAAACCTCTTCATTATCTACATTATTCATTATTTATTCAGACAACTTCAGAAATGCTCCACCAACGAACTACTGTAAATATAAATAATCACTCCACTCAATAGCTTTTGGAATAGCAATTGTTTAATTCGTGTAAAACAGCTTTAACCGAGACGAGCCTAAGGTTAGCTTCATGTGAGCTCCAATAATAAAATAAAACATAACAGTATAGTTTTGCAGCTGACACTCAACACCTGACACTTTTCTCTCTTTAGAAACTTTCAAGCCCTGGAAGTCCTGGGACAGGCGCGTCGTGGAGACATAACGGTAAATATCCGAATATAAGTGCACTCAGTTTCTAGCTGCCAGTGTGATGGAGATGACTGTGATTCGACTGCCAGTCTGTCCTGCAGAAGAGGATCAGTCGTTGGAGAACAGACTGCAGACCGAGTCCGCCTCCAGCTGTGTAAGATCTTTTAACGGTGAATCGGACTCATTCGTCATGGTTCAACCTAAAAGGGGTTTGGAAGCTTCGTCCAAAATGTGGATGAGTACAGTCGCTGTAGTCCTGATCGTTCTTCAGGTGGCATCCACTGCTGGATTATTGTTGTACCTCAACATGTCTATGGCTCAGGTAAATCACTTTTTCTTTTGCAAATGTGCACATTATTACGACTTTAACAAACTATTTTACGTGGCCCTAAGACACCGAGGACTGTAGACAGACCGAACACGATTATTTAAACGTAAATCTTCGTGTATCTGTCTACCACAAATCCCACATTTGGGGGGGAATGGGGCTGGTTGTCATAGTACAGGAGGTGAAGTTGTTCAGGAATGGTACTACTACAATATTGAAATGAGAAAGTTTGTCTTATCTGCAGTCATTACAAATATTTGGTACACAAACTAATGTTTTTTTGTCATAAAAAGTTAATTTACATTAAGTTTTAGTGCACATGCAATTGACATGTTTCTATTATGTCAAAATAAGATAGCACAATAGCTTTAATATTATGTTACTTTTTACTAGAGTTTGTTTTAACTAGGCAGGCAGCATTCAGCCCATATCAGTGTCTGTCAACCACTGATCTCTTTCTACACTCTACATAACTATGTAGACCTTTTTTCTCAAAAGTGGTTTGTTTCAGGTCATGCCACAGCAGATTTTCAACATTATTTTAGCAATTCAGAAATATAATCTTCTGTTTAATATGATCATTGTCCTGATGCATAAACCAGTTACTTCAGCTTATGGACAGATGACCTTTCATTATTAACAGCTAATCCAAACCTTTGCACGTTAACTGTGTTAATTCACAGAGAAAGTTATTGCAGAGCCAGGGACACCAACCATTCTTTACATTCTGAAAAACTGCATACTTTTATATCAGAAATTCTGTTATTGAACAGTACATACGTTCTAGATTTCTAATGTGTAACTAAGTAACTAAAATTGAGTCTTATGGAGTTTTCTTTCGAATTAACTGACAGGCTAGGAATCAGGGCATCTCTGAGGACGTACGCTGTTTGGGGCTACTGAATGCATTAGAGGATGAAAAGGAGGTCCCTGGTGGTCTAGTCCACCACTTTGGTGAGCCATGCATCCGACTGGCTGATAGCATTAAGACGTATATCTCCAAGGTAGATATGAAATTATTTTTGGTAATCTTTATTGATTTTGTAATAAAAATTGGTTTGCATTTTGTACTTTTGTTGTGGAAAGTATTATTAATATGAAAATAGTCAAATTAAACTTAATTATACCTGGATTAATTTGTTACAGTCAGCCATGTTGCTCATTTGGCAGTTTAACCAACAGTGAACAAAGCACAGAAATATTTACACCCATTTCAGATTCTATCATTGTTTAATTGGAAAATATTTTTGTTTAAATCAGTCATTTGTGTTTGCTCATGGTTCATACCATGTGAAAAATTGATTCCTTACAACATCAGCGCTTCATGTTGTTCCTGGCTGAGATTGAAATGAAAATCATGTAGCTTTTGTTTTTCTTTGGTTGAATCTGAGAGGACAATTGTTTTAGGAAGGGTTGTGTTAGGCCAGATGGAATCTACTCGCCTTGGGTACTAATTTCCTGCATATCAGTTTTACCAACATGGTTTAAAGTCCGCAGGGATTATATTATTATGATATATTTTTGTTATTATTATGTTTCATTATGTTCTTGTAAATCTTATCTAAGCAGGATTCTTCTTTTTTTTATAGGTTACAGAAAATATACTCTCCCAGCACATTTTTCCTGGTAATCTTACACCTCGGGAACCAAGCCTGGATTCTCAAAACCCATGAGGACTTCATTTTCTTAGTGTTTGTCATAACTGGCAGCTCAAATCATTTTCAAAACATAAATGTTACACTAGTATCATGTTATGAGTCCTGTTTGTGGACATAACACGTATAAATAAATTATTCAGTTATATTAGTGAATTATAATTATTAATAGTTGCAGTGCCCAGGTGGAGCAGTGGGATTTTCCACTAGTACACCAGCAAAAATAGTTTAAACTCCCCAGTTCGAAACTCAGCGTGGCCACGGGGTGGCTGGTGCTCCACCCTGTGGAGCCAGGGTTGTATCAGGAATGGCATACTCCTAAGTGATGGATGTGACTTAACTACTTGACTGATAATCCGAAGCTCTCTGGTTCAAGCCTCATCGATGTCAAGTTGCCACTGTTGGGCCCCTGAGCAAGGTCCTTAACCCTCAATTTCTCAAAATTGTGTTCAGCCATAACTTTAAGTCACTTTAAATGCTGAACATGTAAATGTAAATAATGCGGACCGTGATCCGCTGGAGCCCTAACTGAAGGATTCATAATGAATATTTATAATTCTTATCATTACCACTGCATTCAAAACAACCCTAAAACTAATTAATTTAAAACTAAATTGAGCTAAATATATGAAATACACTGGACAGCCATATTTCACAACAACTGTCATTAAAAAATTTTAAGAATCCAGCACCAGTGTAATGGATTTCATCCTACCCTAAAACACTAATATTACCAAATCCTACCTTCATTTATAACCGATTCCCTTCTCTAACAATGGTAACAATGGAAGAATGGGCAAAACTTTAAAATGTCCCATGTTACTCTACACACTCATAGTTGATAAAAGAAAACATTTAAAGACATAAAGCTGCTCACAATCATTGTTTCCAACTGTTTTCAGTGTCTTTTCTTGGTCTTTGTTTTATGCAGAAGTCCAGCCGAGGCAAAAAGTTCTTCCTGGTGGGAACCAGCGGCCCTCTGCTCACCTGACCCTCAGAGACAATGGACTACAAGGTATGTTAGCATGTGTACAAATACTGGAATACAATGGGACATTTTTGACCGTGTTCATTTTGAATCAGTTTAGTCTGAGATCGTGTAAGATGGGTGTGTACAGCAATTTTGAATTTAGCTTTGTTGAGGCAGTGGGCTTAAACTTTCTAGATATGGAGAAGATCTCTCTGTGCAAGTGTCATTTCAAGTTCAAATGGTTAACTGGTGTTACAGTGGCCATTCTAAGCTGTTCAAGTTCAACATTTACTGGGAGCTGGCCTGGCCTAAGCAGTGTGGTTGTAATTGTATCTACTGTATTTCCCCACTTCTTTATAACAGTGCAGTTTGAGACAAACCAAAAACAAACGAGCAGACACAGTTAGTACCCGATACAGTACTATTATTTTAAGCATCACTTAGATATGTACAAACTCTCAAACTAACTTTTAAATTCCAACCATTTTTAGGCCCAACATCTTCAACACCTCGGAGAGACCTCCACGTGTCCTGCCGTCACCCTGTACGGTCCTGGGGTAACCAAAGCTTTGGCTCACACCTTTACAACATGACCGTGTCCAACGGGCAACTGCGGATCCCCCAGACAGGTCGCTATTACCTCTATTCTCAGGTCTATTTCCGCTACCTCACCTTGTCTAGTGGCGAGAAGCAGTCCACCCCAGTGGTCCAGTGTGTGTACAAGAAGACCGCATACCCACAACCCATCCAGCTGCTCAAGGGTGTAGGCACTAAGTGCTGGGCTCCTAACAGTGAGAACACTCTTCATTCCATCTACCAGGGGGGCATGTTCGAGCTGAGAGCGGGTGATGAAGTCTTCGTGTCCGTGTCCTCCCCTGAAGCTGTGCATGCCGAGGACTCTTCCAGTTATTTTGGAGCCTTCCGGTTTGACCCATGAGAGCGGTGGGTGGTTCACTTGTTTGGACTAAAGTGATGAAAACCTTTCATGTGAGGAATGGGAGAAAAAGAATGAGAGTGGGTGGGAAAGTGACTGTTCCATATAAACCGGCCATGCTTCCTGTTTACACAAAAAACCCTCAAAGAAGCGAGCTTTCATGACTCAAAGACCCGGTAATGGAGTGCAGAAGGCTCAGGACTGGCAACAGAGGATAACTGACTCTCGACAGGGGTTCGGGTCTTCTTTTAGTTTTCACATCTGTAACTGCTGTGTTGACTTTTGGAAGTTTTGGGCTACACAACTGATCCCGATAGGTTAATCTGGTTACAGTCATGGTGCGAAGTGTAATATAACCCCACATGAGTATAGTTTATTTACAAATACTGTAAGCCAAGGTTCACATTCATTCTGAGGCTGAATAATACTCATGTAATTTAATGATTTCCCCCCTGTTTAGGATTGCTAGGGTAGCTTTGTCTATGAAAATCCAGTCCTAGTCCAGTCATCGCTGGAGAGTGGTTATCCCTGACAAACTTCCTGCATCTTGTGGGAAAGCAGTAAAGGAATGTAGTTAAGTCTCCCCACATTAGTGCAGATTTGAGAGTGTGGTCAGAAGTGCGAGTAATCAGACTCTCCGGGGACTTGCGTCTATACAGCTGGTCTGAGTTGGACTCACACAGCTTATTGTCTGGAAGAGGAAGATGTTTGAAGAAAAATAGCAACCAGACGGCCTGGTCTATCGAAAATTAAACATATGGTTAAAATGAACATTAAATGATGTGATCTTGAGGTAGCACTGTGGCGCCATGGGTAGCGCTATTAAGATATGTGATATTCTAATCTAACAGAAGGATTGTAATTGTAGTTGTTCATTGTAGTTTAGGTCTGTGCAGGCCACTGGAGTTTGAAATCAAAATGATCTCATAGTGCAAGAATTAAAGCAGGACATTTGAGGACCAAATTATTCAACAGCACTCTAAAACTCTTCATGTGGTCCAAAGGAAATACTGGACAACATAATCCAATCATGTACTCATTCTTAATAAATAAATAAAACAGTGGCACCCTGGTTTAAACTCCTAAGGTTCTAAACCCGGTGGTGCTGCTACTGGTCGGTGTAAGGCAGTGCCTGCAGCACACACACTTCTGCCAGGGCGGGACACTTGTCAGTGTGGGTGGGGTCTTTAAGATCCTGATTGGCAACCAGAGAGGTGTGGAATACAGAACACATGGGTGAAAAAGGTTCAGTTTAGGGCTGAATACATGTCAGGGGTCTCCCAGCAGCGGAAATGTTATAATTGAAGAAAAAATGTTATAACACAAACACAGAAGGCATTCAAGTTGTTGAATGGTATTAATGAATAAATTACTATAATAATGTTACATTCCGATTTAGAATACATGATAAACAAGCATTGATTAGACATTTAAATGAGTACAAACAATACATTACATGTTTTAAGACCCGACACATTTACAAGGTTGTAATCAAAGTGAGTGCTTATAAAACAGTGGCCTGTTACAGATCATATTTTATAAAACCTTTAATTAACAAATGAACTTCAGACCTGGTACAAAATAAAGAAAAGGATGGGCTGACATGCTCGCGGAATCTTTCTTACTAAGTAAAAAGAGGCTAATGACTAAAATGTGGACCCGGTTTCATTAAACACCTGTATTAACTCTAGCCCTTGATGGATTTATAGAAGTTCAGCTTAAAGCAAAAAATCTGAGCGTGTCTTTGGAGGATGTAAACAATGAGTGCTTCTTTAGCAGTTTGCTTATGCACCTGACCAACGGCAGTGCCATCAACAAGCAACTAACAATGGGTGAGCAGATATAGCCATACACACCTACAGCCTCAACTCCATTTATATAACACACTCCAGTACACACAGCGGTATAACAAGGTACACGCTGAACATTATAATATGAATCCCAGGATAACTCAACCCATTCAGGCGTCATCGACTCGCCCCTGTGTAAGTGTACAAGATTAATCAAACTGGCTACATGATATGACGGCACTGTGTGGTTGGCATTGTGGTAAAACATCTGCATAATTAGCAATGCTACACTTTATGACATTTTTAACGGGTGTCAGTCATTCCCACAATCAATCCCAACGTCACGTCCAGCTAGATAAACCAGAACACAGACATGCGGGTCTCATCATGCCGTTCCTGAGAATGTGCCGTCGTGAATGGTGCCACACTGCCTAAAAGTGCACGCTTTAAATCTCAGGACCAAAATCTAATAAAAGATTCACAAAACTGGGATCTTAAACTTTATCTCAAATCAATCTTCCAGCAAATGCACAATATCTTTCCCCTCAGCACAGAAATAACTGAAATTAGAGGTATAAACCGTATCGCAATCCTTACAGAAAGATGTATTCATATGCATACAGTAACACCTCTAGCTGTGAATATGTACTTTAAAAATATTATTCCTATAATAAAGCTGACGTTAAAGAAACGAGAACGTCTCAACCATGCATCATTACCTGAGGAATAGCGTAATATAATCGCCCCTAATTTTCACCTCTACAAACGACAGTGCTACAAAACATATAGCTTGTCTAAACCTAAAGTAATCTCAACCTGCAGCCAGTGGGGGATACACGGCCGCTCAGACATGCAGATGTGGTGCGGAGTCTCTACTAAAGACATATTTTTACTTGAAGTTTATGCATGTATGCAGCCCACGAGAGTGGCTTTGTGCTGCAGCTGCTCAAACTACTGGGCAACACAGACCAGGAGAGTCAAAAAAGATAGACATACACACCGTCAAGAACCATTCAGGCATCTCAGTATCGCATTTTGCACCTCAGGACATTTACTCCTATATATTTTGTTGCAACACTATCCGGCATGCTATCAAACATGTACAGTTTAATTAAAAATCTGGCAATTATAGAGTTAAAGCAATGAGTCTGTGATAGTACAGAAAGTGGAATCAAACAGGAAAAGAAATGCTAACTAAACATTATTGTACCAAGCATTTAGCTTTTATTGTTTTTGTTCTTAGTGTTGAATTCTGAGATTAGTCTATGTATGTAACAATGTTATTGTTTTAACATACACTAATAAACGGCTCAGTTAACGCTGGGAAGACTGGTAGCCTACAAGCTAGCACCAAAAAGCACTAACATTTCTGACCTATAGAGCATTCAAGACTAGACGTGAGAAAATATTCTAAAGCAACCTGGGGCGACCGAATCCTACTTTTTACAGCATCAGAAGATGCCCGGGCAATCCTCACAAACCACATTCATACCTGTGTGAGTGTAAAGTAACATCCCATGTTGATGTACAAGAGTTGTGCTGTGTAGATATCATCATCATTATACATGCTGGTGGCATTAAGAGGAAAACAAACTGAAAAAAAACCCAATATTCTCCTAAAACGTTCTAGAAAAAACAAACAGAGAAGCCTACAAGATACCATGAATGATTTCAGTGGTCCAGAGAGCAAGGTATTTTATGCAAATTTTATGCCACAATATTAACCAGTCACAAGACAGAAAATGCTACTGAATTAAAGGATGGAATGCCGAGTTACCAGGCTGAATGCTAGCAGGTAACTTCACAAGAAAACCACAAAAGACCTTTAATGCTTGAGTGTGCAAACCCCAAAGTATTCATTCTTTTAAGGGACAAAGTGCTCAGCATTTCATTTCTCGTACTTACATCACACAAAGCTGATTTCTTTTAAATGTAAAGTCACAATGATAAACAAACAACTAACTGAAAAGTGTTTAAATACACAAACTTATTCCACACTCACGTACCCAAAGAACCCAAATGTATGGTAACCTGATGCATAGTCTTAGGTCTGTCTAGAAACAAGAACTGATATAATGCTAAATGCTAATGCGTAATGATTAGCGGTCTGCAGAAGTGCATTTCCAAAAAGAAATAAATTAACTTTATAACTGCCAAAAACTGGCTATAATTTCATAAATAACTTTTCTTAAGTGATGTAGAAAAAAAAGTATGATGATTTTCCCTGGGTTACTTATTAGTGTAAACATGGACAGTTAGTAACTAATATTCACACATTTTAGTTCTCTAATTCCATCTATATGTTTAAATTCATTAATAGGTTACACACTGTGTTAGGGTGTTTTATCAATGTGTTTAGGCTGTTGTAGCCTGGTGGTTAAAGGACTGGGCCAGTAAGCAGAAGGTTGCTGGTTCAAATTTGACCCTTAACCCTCAATTGCTTAGACTGTAAATGTGAATGTTTTAAATAATGAAGCAGATAAAGGGCCACGAAAATAAATATGAATAAACAAGAATACTCCTTCCAATAATGAATGCAACAGAACATTTACAATAAGCTGTCCAGACTGATAAGTCATTGTGTTTTAATACTCAGCAAACTGATTATCTTACTAACAATTTCCTTTTTACTCGCAATAATTTAGTAATAATTTGAAGTTTGATGTTTGCTGTTTGAACAACAGGACTGGTAATCTGGTTTAAACCTGTTGGGCCCTAGAGCATGGCCCTTGACCCCCAGACTGTATAATGCAACCGTACTGCAAGTCTGCTAAATGCTGAAAATGTAAATGTAAATAATAATAATATGTATTTGTTGGAAATCCTCATTATACTATAATCCAGATTATTTAAATCTGACCCATTATCACTGTAGCATGGATACTGTTTACAAAAAAAAAATACTCATTATACGCATCATTATTCATCGTGTGTGTACTCACGGGACACAGGGCTTTAAGAAGAATCAATCACAGGCCACGGACATGAGCTAACAGGAAGAGTATCAGCTAGAGGTGAATTTTAGGATTAAGATTGTGCATGCATTTGAACCTAATAAACCTTTAAACCAAACATGATTTCCACTCCCGTATTTCATGTTGCAGTGCAGAAGACGTGGTGCTGCCAGCCGTCCATGTCGGCAGTATGCCTGCAGCCGAGAGGCACTAAAAATGGCCATCACAGTGTGAGCGCACCGACTGTTGTAGCGCCAAGGGCCAATCAGACAGCTTTCTTCTGCCCTACAGAAGGCTACACGTTGGAAAGTTGGAGTTGATATTAGGACTACTTCGATGCTTCAGTTGAAGAGGATGGAGTCTGGGTCACGGTTGGCCATCTGGGCCATGTGCTTTAAAATGTCCTTCTTAGTGATAATTCCCAGTAAACGCCTGTGGAAGAAAATGGTCCAGAATGAGGGATTTATTCCACCCTTTGATCTTTTCTACCTTCTCATCATAGCCAATATTAATGAAGTGCTGAAATGTAGGATTAGCAAAAACAACCAAAACACAGATTTTACTTGAATACAATAGTAAGTAACTGCTTGATCACGGTCAGGGTTGCGGTGGGATGGGTTTCTTCAAGAAACACTTCTTCAGGAGTGGCCACGATGGTGCCTGCTGTCAAACCCATAACAGGGCTTTGGCTATTCACACACAGCCTGTCTCGGTACTGCTAAGATCTGAACACGGTTCTCAGCTATATAAAAAAGTGTGAAGGCATGGAGTCTGGGATAAGCAGTCAGTAGTACATATAGAAAAATCTATTAAATAATGTTATTGTATGTAAACAGAGTTACAACATCTAAAGTCCTACAGCAAATGTAACTAATTATTACATTTATAATTGTACTAAATTATTTTGTAGGGCTAGAAAATCATTTTCTAAATGATAAATCACATAATACATTTCCAGTCACTCATATATTACAGAAACGTTTAACTACAAATAAAACAAACAATTATAAATGTATTTGACAAATGTCTAAAAGGTCTTACCCGTTATGAGTAACGAGACACTGGCGTAGTCCCAGTTTGCGGAAGATGTCCACCACAATGTCCATAGCAGTGTGATCAGTAACAGTAAACGGGCTGAGGTCCATGATGCCGCGAAGCTTCAGGGGAGGGGGAAGATCAGGTGGTTGAGGGGGCATGTACTCGGTGAAGAAAATCCGTGAGGTGCTGACCACGCCTTCCTGCCGCTGTCGAGCATTTTCTGTAGGATCGGGAGGAGAAACATTCAGAATGCAAGAACGGGGAGGGATTTTATACAACAAAGTGGAAAAAAAAATAAGAGACCACTTCAAAATGATCACTTTATGTTAGTTTACAATTTTACAAGTGTGTGATTGTGAAAAATAAGCAGCGTTGGTTTTTTCCTATAACACAGAATAGGAATCTGAATAGAATAAAACAACGGTGCTCATTTTTGTTCTCTGGTTTCTCCGACTCACCAATTGAAATAATGAGATCCCGACGCAGCACAAAGCCCACCAGCCTTTGAGACTCGTTAGAAACCACCACAGGAAAACCGCTGTAAGAAGTCTCGGCGATCAGAGTCTCGACTTCCTCTACACTCATACCATCCTGAGTTAGGACTGACAGCGGGGGGTCGCTACGCCGAGGTCGCATTACGTCCATTGCCAGCGTCTTGTGGCTGAACTCCTCCTTGACTTCAAGGAATGGGTATCCGTTTAACCGGATGTGAGCCTCGTAGATGCCCTCCCTGCCCAGCGCGTCTGCTACCCACTTGCTGGTCATAGCGGCCGCCATTAGGGGCACAATGTACTCCAAGCCGCCGGTCAGCTCAAACATGATGACCACCAGAGAGACCGTCATCCGAGTTACTCCACCTGAAGAGAGAGAGAGAAAATAAGAGTTAAATTCTTGAGTCTTCTTTCAGACCGTGATGTTTTTAACACTGCTAAAATAAGAGCTGTGAATCAAGACCCACTAGTCATATGGTCTTACCCAAACAGGCGGCAGCGCCCACCATGGCATAGAGACCAGGTGTGATGCAGTCTGCACCAGGTGAGCACCAGCTCCTAAAAATGAACCAGTCATGGTTGTAATAAGCCATCTGCTCCATGCCCACGCCCAGCAGCCTTCCTGCAATAGCTCCAACAGCCATGCTTGGAATGAACAGACCTGAGGGTACCTGCAAAAAAAAAAAAAACACCATGAAAGAAACATCCATAAACCCCAGGATAGCCCAGACATTAGACCATTATCGTAATAAATTCTTACTGAGAGGTTCAGAGGGTACTCAGAGAGGTTCAGAAGAGTATACAGAGGTGTTGAGAGGAAATGGGGGTAGTCAGAGAGGTTCAGAAGGGTACAGAGATACTGAGATGTACAGCTGGTTCCCATAAAGGTTCAGAAGGGTACACAGAGGTACTGAGAGGTACTGAGAGGTACAGGGGGTCCACAGAGAGGTACAGAAGGGTATACAGAGGTACTGAGTACAGAGTAATAAGATTTTTGTGATCTACTAATCAGACGCCTGTGTCATGTTAAAAAAAATAAATAATAATAAATGTTAAAAGGATTTTAGCCTTTATTTTGTCACCTTTCAAAATTGTATCATATCTACCAACACGATTCCTGACTTATTTTACATATTTATTTACACATCTCAGTTCTAAACAATAGTAGATTAGAGAGTGAAATGTACACTTTAAATGCTTAAATGTAAATTAGCAGCATGTGCATTTTCACTCTTACTGATTCACATGACTCACTGGACACTGGCCGCTTCACGTCTTACTCATTTTTAATTCTATTCAGATTGAAGATAGGATGCATTCACCCAGAGTAACTTTATTATGTGCGATCGCATTTAACACTACCACAGTTCTGTTGCTTCAATGCTGAGTCCAAAAAACATTAAGTTAAAAAAATTCAATTAAATAATATTATATAATTAAAATCATCAGGAATGAAAATAGTTTCTTAAACCTCACTGTTAATGTTTTGTTTCTTCAATTCATCTCGGGAAGCTCCCAAAAAAAACCACAGGCACAGGGAGAACATGCAAACTAATCACACAAAGGACTCGGGCAGTCACTGTGGAGTGGGGAGTGATTCTTACAAGGTCAAAGTTACAAATGTATATGTGCTTGTGGTCAAATATCGGGCCCAACTCATTACAGTAATATAATTACTGCAGAGGTTCTCCTGTCCTGGTTAATTCCTAACTAAAAAAAAGCAAGTTAAAAGGATTTTCAAAGGCCTGTGAGAAGAAGACATGAACACACATGGAATGGAGAATTATGGGTTGTATGGTTATAGCCGTAGCAATGTATTCAATAGAATGAATTCTGTCTGAAGAATCTTGTATATACTTCAATCAATAGCTGAAAAAGTGTGAATAAATAAATAAATGTACTTATTATATTAGCTTGGTATCTGAAACAGTGGAACTATCCCTACTGACCTTCATGCCAAAGGTGACTACAGTGATGAGCATCTTGAAGATGAGAGCAAGAGCCAGCTGCCACATTGCTGTGTAGACATCATGGCTGGCGGGTCGATCGGGCAGCGTGTTGCTGCTGCTCTTAAAGTCGCTCATGTTATCGTAGTTACACAGCTGGGAGGAGTCCAGCAGGCCACAGTCATTAAACAGTTCAGAAATGAGTTCGCTGGTGCTCATGCGGGTGTAGCTGTTGGGGAATGCCAGCAGAGCCGTCAGTGCGGTCACCACCAGCACCTCCAGGACCGGGAAGTGGCCCAGACGAGTCGTCTTGCGGAGGCGACACCAGGCAATGTTGGCCCTGATGAAGAAGGCACCCCAGATGCCCCCAAAGATGCCCAGAAGCACAAAGGGGACCAGCTCGACGAGGTGCCAAGGAGAGTGAAACTCTACATAGAACAGGACAAGCCGACTGTTCCCAAAAGGATTGATGGAGCGCAGCGTGAAGGCGGCCACGAGAGCAGCAAAGAAAGAGCGCCACAGTGTTTTTAAGGGGAAGTAGTAACTAACCTGAAGGAGAGATGGTCAAAACAATTAATATTAAAGTCATGGTCACGGGCAGAAATATTCATCTTACAGAAACCAATAAAAAGGATCGAATACCTCTTCTAGGCTGAAGAGAACCCCTCCAATAGGGGCACCGAAAGCTACAGAAACCCCGACTGCAGCTGCAGCAGAAAGCACCTGATGCACAGAGAAAAAGAAAATGGAATGAGCTTATTGAACAATAAACTTTAGCACCAATCAGTTATGTGGACACAAAAAGGTTTTCTCTCGACTGCCTTTCTCTCACTCACCTCACGTCTTTTGGCCTCATTCTTTCGATACTTAGTGAAAAGATGACAAAGTATGTTTCCACAGCAACAGGCTACATGGACAAGTGGACCTTCTTTTCCCAGACTAAGACCAGAAGACACAGCTAGGACCAGAGTGATGGTTTTAATCATCAGGGTCCACTTACCAAGGTAACCACGAATGATGAATCCACTAAGAATGGTTTTAATCTGGGGATCATATTGAGAACACAAGTCTAAGACATCACAGCAACAATAATGAATAATATGGACTATATAAGAAATAGAGTGTTGGTTAACTGAAATAATAATCAGTGTTGTTTTTTTTTTCTGTGAACTAGAACAGGAATTTAAATAGAAAACAAATAAAAATAAAACAACGCTGCTCATAATTTTCAAACACACACTTAGAAATTGTAAAGTAAAATAATGTGATAAATTTGAAGAGGTCTCTTATTTTTCTCCCATGACTGTATCTCATTATATTAACTGGTAGACTTACCTCAGGGATACCAGATCCACAGGCATAAGGAGCAAAGGCCCTGACTAGAGATACTGCTAGGAAAGAGAAGAGCAAGGCCCAGCACACATACATCAGATAGTTCATGATGTAAGCAAAGGGTCCGTCATTGGAGCCAATCATGAGCTCGGCCCAGCTCTTCCATTGTGGACATTTGTCTCTCTCCTGGAATGTGGTCTCGTTGGAGTTCCAGCAACAGTGCTCATGATTATACCAAAAGCCGTTGAGACAAACTCCTTCCTTAAGGTCGGTCATCCAGTGAGCAGAAATGTCAATTCCACCAGCCAGGGCACCTTCAAATTTATTAGAGAAGCAAGAAGATTCTAGATCAGTAAGTGCAGTGCAATCACACAATGCAACAAGAAAAGCACTGGCATTCACTCCCACAGTAAAAATCTTTTATGAAGTTACTTTAGTTACATTCAGTTTGTTTATGTTGCAGAGTAGGTTCTTTTTTTCTAACCACAAATATGGAGTCACAGACTAACTAAAAAATGTATGGTTAATCTTTTGAGGTTATTAGTTTACCTGGCTGGGTATCACCAAAAATGTAGTGATTAATCACACTTTTCTGTCTGGGTTTGGTAAATACCAGAAGAATGTTGCCTGCCAGAGGGCATTGTGACTTCTGTAAAGTCTGGTGAAGAGCGGATAATGCTCCGGCATTTCCAGGGGTTCACCTGGGCTCATTAGCTCGAGTGAAGCAAAATACATTTTAAACAGTGCCAACGATCTGGTAACAATTTGTAGAGGGTCCTTTTATTTGGGATAAACTAGAACTGTGAAGTCAGAACCTAACAATGCACATTAGTGCCTGACTTCACGGCTGCTCTTTTGGATGGATGTGTTAAAAAGTTGAAGCTGTTCTAGCTGCAAAACGGGTCCATCTCCATATTAGATAATGGAAGAACTGCCAGCCGTTGTGTAGTCATTAACAATGCTTGATTTATATTACAGGTAACCAAAGGGCAATGCATTACTACCATGATAACATGGTCATAAAGGTCATGTGCTGCTGTGAGTGGCCATGAGAGTTCATGGTAAATATTCTAACTATGAGACCAGAATCTGTTACTGAGATTTCTTATAATGTAATATATGTTATGTTATATTCACTAACCTGACATGAGCCCCACAAGTAGCATGAGGAGCCAACCAGAGAATGCATCACCAATACTCTTCACTAAAGCCCAGGAGGAAACTTTACGCTGACTATTAATCTGTGAAATAATGAGATTAGGACATTAAAATAAATCTTCTGAATTATCCTGTGATGTCCAGACTTATAAACAAGAAGTGAATGTGGATGAAAGATCCCCCACATCCCAACAAAGTCAGTTTTACCAAAGACTAGAAAACTAAATTCTTATTTAGATTAAATAAAAAGCTGGCCTGAAATTAAAAGGAAAGTTCAAACAACCTCTCTGTGACGGTCCCGGTCCTTGGACTTTTCTCGCACCCAGTCAATAGTGTTAAAGTCTTCATAAGTTCCCACTCCAGGTACTGGTTCATCCAAAAGATCCATCAGCTTTGGGACTCCGTTCAGTCCATCCCCCGTCCCACCTACATGAAATGCAATTGGTCATTAAGGTGTACTACAGTGTTTTACAAGGACATTTGCAAATGAAAATGCTAATAATGTCACATTGAATCCATTTGTAATACAGTGTTTCACCACAGTGGGATTTGCTGGAAGCAGAAACCAATAACAAAAGGCATCATACCATACCTGCACTATATAAAAGTTAGTAAGTGTATATAAATGTATCACAGTTGCACATTTGGTGCCTTTTAATTAGTTAAATCCAGCTGTTTTTATATAAAAACTGAAATATAAAATAATTCAGAGCTGCTGTTTCTTATGTTCAGCCTTACCCCAACAGCGTTTAATCATCCATGGCATGATCGGTGTTCTTGGAGTTATTTTGCTTCTGGCTAAACCATGAATGCTTACACTATTTCGATCTAACTTTCTGCACAAGTTAATAGAGAGAACAAGCACACAGGTTAAAGTGTACTGAAAAGCATGAAGTTATGCAAATGAGTTACACTTTGAACTTTATTCTGTAAAAACGGCTTAGCCAGGCGAATTCACAGAAGTGTAGCCTCATAGCTTCAGCGCTTAATAACAAGCTTTAACCTTATAATAATGCATTAGGTGTGTAAGACATGGACATCATAAGTGCTTCATTGAAATATAATAACTACACATAAGTAACTGGAACACTTTGATCTTGAACTTTCAGTGGCTTCGTGTAAAACCATTATCTATCCTACACATTTATCAGCTTACAGATATAAATTCCAGAAGCACACCAATCACTGATTAAACATTTTAACTCATAATACTTTCAAACTGACAAGATGATATTTTCGTATCACATCTGTTAACATCCATTTAAAGTTTACAAGTTAACAATACTGTTAATGATTAACAATTTCATTTTCCTTATTATATTTCTGCCATATTAAATAATAAACCGTAAAACTAAAGTACAGTTACATTTGGGACACCTAGCAAATGCTT
>JAYDZG010000014.1:15540817-15553998 GCA_034509265.1 Microcambeva bendego | reverse complement strand
TATTCAACATCTGTAACTGCAGCAAGGAGAAAATCTATAGATTTACTGGTAAAATTGTAGCCAAGCAGTTATTGCTTGTTTTTTTCAGTCCCCCCCTATTTATGTGCTGACGTGTGTGTGCATGCTTCATTTGAATAGCGTTAATTCACATTTTTACATTCAGTTGGCAGCCAGACCTACTTGAAACGTCCTTCTGCGAGCCTAATTCATTCACTCTTCTAGCTCTGCCAATTCCTTCAATACCAAACTAAATTACTTATCAGGCAACCAGTCATACATGACAGGCAAATCCGGGAATGATTCATTCTACCTCAAAGTCCAGAAGGGCATCCAGCTGGTTCTGAATGATCGGGAGAGTCTTTATCAGCTTCTCTGTGCTCATGGTGCGCATCACCCCATCAATCCTACAACACAAAGAGTTTACTTTAGATATCATGACGATGGAAATAAACGTAGGCTGGTATTTAGGTATTTATGCTATAATTGTGAGTCTCACCCCCTTTTCATTTTGGTGAAATCCACTGCTACCAGTCTGTATGACATTGCCCTTTCATTAAGGTATCTACTATACCGTCTGATGTAGGTGGACATGTCATAACCTAGAAAAAAACCAAAATATGTTTTTGACCAGCATTCACTGTGAAAACACATTTGCACAGTGGTATTGTATTTATGTCATGCTCACCTTGTAATGCCCCTTTATCTATGAAATTATTCAAGTTAAAGAGTGTGCTTCTGGATGCGAGATACTGGATGAACCTCTGTTTAAAATAAAGAAATGCATAAAATAATACACTCAGCCCACAATAGAGAGTAGCCATGATAACTTAGCATGCTGTTGGAGAATTGTTTAGTGCTTTAATCAATTTATTCACTCATTTTTACTAAGCACTTCATCCCACTCAAGGTCACAGTGGAGCTGATCTAATTTCATACCACATACAACTGGGACCTATTTAAAAATATAAATAATTGTATTCAAATGTACCCAAAGTCATTTATTTTTCATTTTTAACTGAATAAAATCATCTTGCCAACTTTAAAAAGTAAAAAAATCTATATTTGGTAGTATTTGTTATAGCTTTATTTCTATAAGAGCTGAGCAGTATATTAAGCTTCTGATGAGTTAATAGACTCAAGAAAACCTGACCTTTTGAACAAGGAACAGACATTATTAATTTTACATGTTCCATCATTTTATTAGTACCACACATTTGTATTACTAATACATCACTCAAATATACGGTAAAAGAGATTTTTTTAAATGTGCTTAATAGAAGCATGTTGACGAGTGGTCTTACAATTTTGTTTCCAAAATGGCCTTGTAAAACAGTAATACTGCAGCTCAAAACACTGCACTAAGGCATACGCCATCTTACCTCATTGCCATACATCATTAGATGATGTGTGGTGATAAGAGTCTTAAACACCACAACCCAGCTTTGATTGGTCGTCCTCTCAATCAGCGTGTCCGCCAAATGAGGTATATTGACACTCAGCTCATTGGTGCAATGCATCAGATCTGAAATGTTAAAAGATAAAAGATAAATTTGAAAGATAAAACTTACAGTACACTTATGATACCAGAACCACCAGAAGACAAAGTGCTTCTAGATTATGTTATCAAGAATGGCACTGCTGACCGGTACTACTGATGTGCTCTTTTTTTTACGTCCCTCAGGCATGCTGTTCTAAACTAGTTAACTCAGAGTTTAATTGATTTCCTGGTGCCTTAATTAGCTAAGCTTGGAAGTTATTTGTGAATTAAAGAAAACTCATGACTTTGTCCCTTTCAAGCATTAGCATACAGTGGAAATAAATTTTATTCATGTATCATTGACTCAAATACAGAATTCCGTAGTTTTGTCAGGAAACTGATAATATTCATACATGCCTGGGGATGATTTACATGTTATCCAGCAAAGTCCAAAGTAATTGATGAAGGTTTTGACAGGCAGTGTTCCAAGAATCTGAAGTGAGTGAATGTTATAATGTTCTTACTTAGATGTAATGAAAATGAACCCAGTGGGAAGAGAAGTACAGTGGAACATCAGAGCATCTAACTAAGCAAGTGCAAGTTCAATTTAAGGCAGGAGAAGATTCACTGGTTGTAGATATATAATAGAGGCTTCAGAGCATCTCACCGGCAAAGGTAAGTTTAGATTGCAATAAGTCTTCCAAACATAATCAACACAGCTAATACTAACTACCTCTCATTATAAACTTAATAATGTTTTGTGGGACTTGAGAGAGTGAGATTAATGACTGAGGAATTCATTTTGGGACAAATAATTTGGCTGAAACATTGGATACATTTTTTAACATTTTATAGATGATTTCTCTGCTAAGAATGATTATTTTATGAAAACATATTGATGCTGGTAGGGCAAAATCACACATTATCAGTCCACCATTTCACCTGTAACTGTAAGAAATGTTGTCATATAATATTTCGTCACTAAAGACCAGGATCAAACCGGCTCCATGGGTTTTTAAACACCAACACCAAAACAAATCTTTCAAAAAAGTTTACTTGTTTTGTGTGCCTATTAAATCTAGGATACTATACCCCATTCTCCTATTAATATTACCCAGCAACATGCCTTAAGGTGCCTGGTAGGCATCTCGCTACTTAACTCAGCCCAAACCACGAATTCTTGAGTCAGTACAATTTTATGCTTTTATAATTAATATTTCTGACATCATACATTTATTCATATACACTCACTCACATTAACATAACTACATGGAGTTATGAAACCTAAAAACATCTGAACCTAACTAATGTCAAGCTAATTATTTTGGGAATGGTCTATTATTTTCAGACTATGCCCTTGATAGTGGGTGGTGGTTTTACTCATGAAACAGATTTTAGAGTGGGCTCATCATTGCTCAACACATCTAGTTATTTAAGTGCATGATCAAATGTGGCAGTCCAGCCTGGTGGTCATTCGTGCATTCATACTGTTGGACATTGTTTCATCTGGGCTACTGTTACCCCAAAAGGGGGGTTTGTGCTGTTCATATATTCATGTTTTACCAGCCTTACCTATCATTTTCAATTTTATTTATTCATTCATGTTTAGTAAATGCTTACTAAATCAGGGTCATGTTGGTTACAGAGCTTTTTTCGGCAATTCTGGACAACACTTACATACAGACTGTAATTGGATCAAACCCAGATTTCTTTATATCCAAATGCAGCTGATGTAATACACATCACCCCATAACCTTGATATTATAACCTTCTCATCATGCAGCGTTTAGATGTCTATGTCACTGTTAAACACAGAAATTGATGAGCATAATCAGACATTGCAGTCATGTCTGATAATCACTGATGCACTGATGTTGACAGGTGTGTCACTTCATTTATGATGCCCTAAAAGGGAGTTCAGGTCATGTTGTACTAGCATAACCTTTAACACAATAATGTCCTTCATTTATTCAATCAATCGTTTCGTCTGGGTAAAGGTCAAATTGGTTCCAGAGACTTTTTAGGGACCACTGGGCACCATACATTGGGCATTAGGTTACCACAGGGCATTCAGTCCCTCATTCTTTTACTCATTCATTCCTACTCCCTCACACATATGTAATTTAGAGAGACCAGTCCATCCCCAAAACATGAACTGTACCGAACCTAGATTTTTTGAGCTGTGCAGCACCACCAAAGGAACAAAGATGATTTTACTAGCACAACCCCTGTGTAATGGACGGTATTCGCATCTCCAAAACCATCTAATAAACGCCGATGCGTGCATTTCATTGTTTAACGCATAATCAGGCGTTGCAGTAAGGCCTTATGGTCAATGGTGCATACTTTATAATGGTCAGTGTAATCAAGGCTGCTGATGCCCTGAAAAGGGGGGCACGATTCGTGCTGTACCAGTGCAGTAGTAACCTGACCTTCAATGTAATTGGGACGACGCTTGGCGCGTAGTGGAGATCAAGCGTGAAAGGATGGACGCGAATCGATGAGATGCGAGTGAACAGTGATAGATCCGGACAAGCCCATAATCACCAGGCGCATATCGCTAAGGATTTATGAAGAATGGATGAATGGATGGATGGCATTGTGAAGGACGACGTGTGGTTAACCTACACTCAAGGTGCTTCTTCTTGGGCGCGCTGACTTCGTGCGTCGTGGCCTTGCAGACGGCTTTGCTGATGGCTGAGCCGCTCATACTGTGCTGAGCAGCGGCGATCCGGTCCGTGATAGACTGTCCCGACATTTTCGGCTCTTCGTGTAGAAATCGATCACAGGACGTTTTCACTGCAGGGGAGGATGGACGACGCACTTGATCGCTTTCCGGACCGTGGGCAGAAGATGCGCTGACATTCAGATCAACGGACGGTGCCAGCAATCAAGGACGAGCCGCAAAATGCGCACCACACCTTCACGAGTCTGATTCACGATTCTTTTTTTTTTTAACAATATTTCAGATGTAGTTAGTGATGTAAATCAGGATTTACTACCTGCAATACAGCATCACTATGGTGACTGCCAACCCCCGCCGGTTAACCATGTAACTGCTGCTGTAGCCTACAAGATCACGATTTAGTAACAATTTCGGTCCAGACGAGTTCCGGTGATGTGAAAATCTGCAGCAGAATGACGTCCCGATTTACGTTATACAGAGCCGCAGATCAGACTGGCATCAGGCTGGCTGATCAAAACCATTGTCAGATTCCTTCAGTCTGCCTCCTCACAAAAGCCAACAAAAGGTTGGTCTATAAATCTCCAAAGGGCATCTGGTCCTAATGACGCACATTCAGCGTGTCAGCCAAGGACATTCTATGTTTCTGTTTCACAGAAGCAATTCCAGCTTCTCCCTCAGTTCAGAGCTGGACCCTCAGCGCAAAATGGCAGTAGAGGAATCAGGTGACCTGAGGAGGAGGAGGAGGAGGAGAAGGAGGAGGAGGGCGTCTGTCTATCCGGGGTGGGCATCTTAAAGTGCCTTTCTCTATGCACTAATTTATTGATTGTTTGAAAAACAAGTCCCAGTGGGGAGTGTGTTACAGGGCACCACATTCTCACCCATACACTTAAAGCCTGGGGTCATTCACCACAGCAAAGACATCATCATTTCTTTGGGATATGGGTAAAAAAAAACAGCCCACCCAGTGGAAACTCAGGCAAGCATTAAGAAAATATTCCAGACAGAGACTGGAGGCAAGGTTTATCTTCATCCAGTTCATACAGCACCTGGGAAAACAGCTTTGGGCTGAATTGGAACATCTATGGCAAGTCAGTGTTTTTTTAGGAAGAAAAAGCAAAGTTCATAGAATAAAGCCAAACTCGTGTGCAAAGCTTTTCCAGGGAAGTTATGTGTTAAAACACAATGCCAAACCCATTGTCGAGAGCTTACTTTATTAGATTATTTTGGGCTATTTTAGTTACACGTACTATTACCCAGTTTTTAAAATATCAAAATTAATACGAATAAGAATTAATAAAACCTTTATTTTTTCCTTTGGATGCAATTACTCTGTCTGTAAAGTCTCATGCAGAAGACAATGATTTATTTTATATGCTATGCTTTGCTTTTGCTATGTGAAATGGCTAGCACTGTCGCCCCAAGTTTGCATGTTTTCCCCGTGGGTCTCCTCCAGTTGCTCTAGTTTCCTCCTACAGTGCAAGACATGCAGTCAGTTTAACTGAAGACACTGAATTGTGAGTGCCTGCTCTGGGTATTCAGCAGCAGGTCTTCCCCAACCCTTTCCACCAGTACTTGGAATAGGTGATGATGCAACTACTTGTTACGTCACTACGACGTGCAGGTGGAAGGTTAAACAGTTGAGAGCACGTTCCTGTTAGCTGGATTTCTTTATCTCATGGATTGTATTTTGTGAATTTCACTTTTTTATTTCTTGAATGTAAACTGGAGTTTTGTCCAATAAACTACTTGTTATGAGCTAATGTCTGTGTGCTTACTTGAAATACTTTTCGAGAGACTCCTCTGCTAACCTTTATAGGCAAAAAAAAAGATAAATGTTTGGATTAGCCACAACACTTAGCCACACTGAAAAAGTAATAACTAGAACTAAGGCAATTTCTTTGGCATTTCTATTTACTACCGCCATAGGGAAAAACTTAATATTTAACATTTAGACAAGTTTATGATACACGATATACATCTAATAATTTCTTCTTATAAACAGTGATCGAAAAAAGTGGGGTGATAAAAAAGATGGATTTAGTCTGTTTAATCTGTTACTTGTGGCAGGGAGCACTAATACATTTGCAACAAATAACATTAACGGCTCTCTGGAGAGTTGTGTTAATACATCCCGATGTGACAAGGTCGAGCACTGTACATATTGTAAATTAATACATAGTAAGCATAAACAAGTCTCACATTGATACAGTAGTTCTAATATAGTCAAGTATTCTTAAAAGCTCCATACTATCTTCAATAAAAGTTCTTTTGAAGATTAAAAGGGTTCACTTATAAAAAAGAATAACTTGCCATATATCATTTTTATCTGAGATGACTTTCCAACCTGTTAATGTCCTGTTTTGCTGTAGAACCTCTATATGTTCATATTTAACCAAATCTCACGAATAATGTCAGGCAATAATCCTCCTGTCTATCCAAACTACATTACAAAATGTGGCATGGATCCAATATTAATGAATATTAAAGTTAACATTATTCAAACCCCTATAGTGACTGATAAATTAATAATTAATCTTTAATCCTGGTTTGTACAGAGAACCATTTTATTGTAGTTAATCACACTTTTTTTTATTTACACACATTTATGGGAAATTTCAAACAACCATCCCACATATTTGCATGTTTGGTGGTGGAAGAAAACCTTAATTTTCTTTAAGTACTCTGCATGACCATTACTCTGAGGTAAAGTTAATTTAATCAATACCAAATTTCAAACCTCAAAACATTGTAACTTCTACTTTAAGTATACTTAACTGTTATGGACTCTCTCCTACAGTCACCAGACAAAAAATACAGATTTATTTATGGGCAACTTGTTGATGGATAAATCAGTATTTATTAACATTTAAAAAATGCTCTTCGGAATATTGTGAAATGATACTGAAATAAGCTGAATGATCAGATTTGCAGTGTTTACGCCAGCTTTACATGTGGGCTTTATAGCAAATGGGGAAATACATATCAAGGGGGTTAAAAATTCATTTACATTTTCTAACGATTTAACTTTTCACTTATACGTGGCTATGCTAATTAACTTGTTTATAAAGAAAAACAGAATCCTTCTCAGTGGTCCTAGACTGTGTATATTTGTATATGTATACTGTCGCTTTCTTGCAATTTACTGCAGAGTCTTTTTTCATTGTTTACTTATAGGAGAAGGGGGTCAATAGGGCTATCCATGAATGCCTAATTAGAAATGTTTGTGAAAACTCTTTGCAAAAGTCGGTTGGCTATAAAGAGAACACGGCCTCCCCCTGGTCAACACTGGAAAACTTTATTTCATAACAGGCAAAAATATATTTTCAACTTCAATAAACAATCTAAATTTAAGAATTTATTTTTTTAGAAATAGGCCTCCTAGGGTTTTTCTCAGCTTAGCCTGGTGTTAATTTTTCATGACTCTAGCTGCCAATTTCTTCGACACATCATCTCATCACTGAACAGCAAATACACACAGCACCCGTCTTTACTTATACGGTATTTAAATATGTTTTTCTAACTCAACAGCACAATCTACCTTAAGTCTATATTATAATTTTTTACAAAAGATAAAATATGTTGGTTCCTCACACTGATTTCCACAATTTGAAAGGAACTGACACCTGATCTGCTCCTTTTACCCTCAGAGCTGATAGCCGTGACAAACAAATCCTTTTTACACAGCAAATAAGTAATATCACATATAAATCATGAAATATATCCCATGTGCCATACAGTGTGGAACCTTAAACCTTCTCAATTTTCACCACTAATTTTAATATTTGGAGCACGCAGAGCATTTGTCTTGGGCACGATCCTTGGTGTTATTATTGCCAGACAGGGTCACTGTGTCTGGGTCTGAGTCACTGATTGTGCTTTCTTCATGTATCAGTATTTGTTCAACCAGACATTTGACTGCTGCTTCAATGTTGGTGTTCTCCTATGACAGAGAAGAGAATTAGATTAACAGCAACTCCTGCAAAACAGTTTGCTGCTTATGTGATAAGCTGATTACATTTGACATCTCATGTAATGTCTTCAACACATCTTCTTTAGTCAGTTGGGTTTAAAATCCTTTAAATCATGCATAAATTGTCATATTTGTGCCCATATGTTTGAGCAGAACCTGGTCCGTTCATACATTAACCGTCTCACACGCTCCTGTGTATTTAATTAGAGAGGAGCTGTGAGCTAACATGAATCTCCCTCTTAAAATACCCATGTGGTAAAGGCCACATTTTTCACACATACACACTACAATCAAACACGGATCCTGTCTGTTAATTCGCAGAAACAGAATACACAGACAGTAAGAACATTTATGTAAAATATGTTCAATTGGGGTGATAAAACAAAACGATAAAAACATTTTACAAACATTTCTAAACCATCAAAAACAGACTCTACTCACCTTGGCTGATGTTTCAAACCAGCCCACGAAGCCATTTTCTTTGCAAAATGTGTCCAGCTTGGGAAGGTTGGAACACAGGCCATCTTTTGACTGGTCCGATTTATTGGCCAACAGAACAGCTGGCACTGGTTTGCCATTACTGAGAGTCACCTTTGTATCCAGATCCTCTTTCCACTTTAGTACCGCATCAAACGTGGATGCTCTGGTCACATCAAAAACAATCAGAGCTCCAACAGCCTCACGATAGTACACCCGAGTCATGTTGCCATAGCGCTCCTGACCTTAACAAAATAGGGAAAATGCAACACAATCAGTACTACACCAATACATTCAAAATTTCACTTCAATGTTATTGTACTGCATTCTTACTCTAGAAACATAGTTAAATGCCAATACACAAATGTAAGTGCCTCAAACTATGTGAGATAAATTGTAGTTTAATTTATTCAGAACAAGGAAATTACATAAATAGCCATGTATACACTGATGATGCCTCAACATTTTCAGAACACAGTTCCACATTTTAACCCGACCCGTGCAATGAAACAAACATATACACACTAGTGAACACGAGAGGGCAGTGAGCACAGGTGCCTGGAGCAGTGGGCAGCACTAGCCTAGATGCCCGGGGAGCAGTTAAGGGTTGGGTGCCTTGCTCAAGGGCACTTAAGTCGTGACATGTTATCTCTGGGAATCAAACCGACAACCATTTGATCACAAACCCAGGAAAGAAATGTATTTTGTCTGTGTGTCATTGTGTTCAGTATTATAGTAGCAAAATCCTGTCAAAGGTTTTATCAAGGCATGTCATATTGTGCCATTAGCCCGTTAGAGTTACTGTTGTGGCAGGTCACATGATACTATCAGCCAGTCAGGATTTATAGCATGGCGAGTCACATGGGATTATAAACCAGAGTTTCTTGTCTGGTAGTTCACATGACATTTGTGGCTCCAGTCCTTGCCTCATAATTGGTTTAAAAAAAAACTCAGATTTTATGGTTAATATGTACCTATAAAAACAAATAATGAGAAAAAACACACAATTTATTTACTGCATTATAATGCAACACCAAACAGGTTGACTTTTTATTTGCACCCCAAAGTAAATCCAAAATATTACATGAATATTAATCCCCAACCGCTGATCTGAATTTACGGTGTAAAGTAAGAGAGGCTAAGAGCTATAGGTTCATAACCAAACCTTGACTGCACGTTTAGAGATACAACACTGCTGGGTAATCCAATTATTTAAACTACACTAAAAGGGAGGGAAGGATAAAAATACCAAGAAAAAAAGATAGAAGAAAAGAAAAAAGAGCCCTTGGCACTGTTTCTAATGTTCATGTGACTCTAGGAATGAGACCAGCAAGGATTAACCCAGGCATGTGGATTTCTACATTCCTTCGATTGAAATCAAGTACACTGAACACTAGTAACATTTTGATTCACCCCAAACCAAAACGTCATAAGACTGTGACACAAAACAACTTGATCCAATTGTGCTGTTTTATGATCAGACAGATTTGTTTAAAAATGTAACCATCTATAAATTTGATTGGAAAGTACATTATAGAACAGAATAGAACATAAAACAAAGCATTATAAAGTACATTATGGGTTCTGATTCATGATAACTACCTGGATTATAATTATTTTTAAAGAAAAGTACTCTTTTTATGATATTAGTGTGACCAGAAAGACCAAGGTGGTGGTCGTCAGGTTTTACCAGCTTGACTAAGCTGCCACACTAGCAATACCAGCTTTACCTGGGTGAAGCTTACTGAACAATTAAATTAGTCTGAAACAGCATGAATAATTGTCAAAACTACAGAAAAACTTAAAAAACTACAATCATATTAACCTTAGCTTGATTTAGATAGGGTTGATGGTTTCCGAGATCTGATGTACAAGGTTTCCAAACCGTTTAGACATTACACTTTCAGTTACATCAATTAACTGGAAACAATATTATTAAATGCTGGATGCACAGTTGGTACCAAGACACCTTGGTTCAAACCCTGAACCTGGTCATTGTAAGTTTGGCATGTACGCCTTAGACTGAGAAGGAGAAATACTATTTCTAAACTCTCTCTGCATAATGTGAATGCATGTGCAACATCTATTGTTGCTAGCTCTGCCAAAACCCACATCAGGAAAAAAATGCTATCCATGTGGTCCAAGAATTGGGACCATTTAAACACATAGAGGCACATTGCAATTAAGAAGTAAGGTAAACAAACAAGTTGCTTCAGCAGTGAAAAGCTATAAGTTAAATAAGAACATTTACACAAAACAATAATATACATTATGAACAAAAACATTTCATGGTGTTGAAATACATGTTAAAGACAGCATGTGCATTCTATATGCAGCTAACCACATGCATCTTAAGGGTAAAATTCACCAATATTAAAAATACTTTTAAACTAAAAGAATATAAGAATGGGATTGTTGCATCCCTGCTTCATCATATTTATTTGAAAATGAAAAAAAAAAAACAAAGTATAAAATGAACTTACCAGCAATATCCCACAGCTGCAGTCTGATCACTGTTTGATTGTCCCAGTTTAACACTTTCAGAGCAAAATCCACTCCAATAGTAGCTCTGTAATGCTGAGAGAAGATCTGATGAACATAACGCTTGATGATGGATGTTTTTCCAACACCCAGATCTCCAATCACTAGAACTTTAAATAAATGTTCCTGCTGCATGGTTACAATCAACAGAATACAAGAGGAACAATAAGAGTGGGATATTTGACTGATAGATTACTCTTTAAACTCCTCAGCTTGTGGGTGAATGAAGTTTTCATTACTTTAAAACTAACTCTTTAAAATGTCTTGTGGATAAAATTAAATGGACATGAAATAAAAGAGAAAGTGAACGCTTTTAATGCAGGAAATATGTCCTGTTTAAATGGCTCGGGCTATAAAGGTTTTATTCCACCAGTAGGACTCCAATGTGATATAACTCAACCGCGGACTGATAAACGCTACAGAGAATCGAGGATCATGTGAATGCCTCACGGTCCTCGCGAGGCTTCCGTAACCAAAGCTCGTCATGCGGTCTCGTGCACACTGAAGGGCGGAGCGCGAGCTATAAAAGTTCCAATGTGTGCAAATAAATCAAGTCCTTACACTGGGAATCTCCAGGTTATTTACAGCTGCATCGATTGAGTTTAAAACCAAGGATATCTCAAAATTAATAAAGTACTGTAATTAAAGCTCATATTTTAATTATTTTAACCGCATATGCATATTTTTTATTAATAATTATGCAGCTCTTGTAGGGTGTTCCGAGTCTACAGTGGTCAGTATTTATCTAAAGTGGTCCAAGGAAGGAACAGTGGTCTTGCTTTAGAGTCGAGCAGTGAAGCTTGAAACAACCCAACTAGTCCTCTACCTTACCCACTAGGCTACAAGTGACCTAATGGTCATTTCGGTCGATATCTATTTTTGATAAGAGTAATCAGTTATTTAAAGAGTAATTTTCGTCTATTTTATACAAAAAATACACACCGTGAAAAGCGCAGTTAAAAGATGATCCGCTTTTTGCCGAAACCCGGGATCGAACCAGGGACCTTTAGATCTTCAGTCTAACGCTCTCCCAACTGAGCTATTTCGGCTCCCGTAGAAATAACTAACTATTTTTTATATTTAAAAATTGCAAATTATATTTGCTATATTTAAAATGTTGAACCAAGATTCTGTAAAATAATGTTTCAAACTCGCAGTGATATGGCTCTAGTTATTAACCGTCATGAGCTTTATATCTACAGTTACCAAGGGTGCCAATAATTCTGGAGCTGACTGCTTATATACGCCAACCTCTGCCAGCTGCTTCATTTAAAGGTAATATGCCCTCCACTCACAGGATTAAACCAGTATTGATTCCACCATCTGCGCACTCTCATCTATCTTTACTACAGTCATTGTGGGCTGGCGACCTCTGTAGTGGTAGGTCTGCTCGAAGCGCCTCCTATTTACCGTAATTACGCTAATATGTTAAGATTGGAGCGTGAGCTTCGTAGATCAATGGTCAGGCGGTGCGTTTTGCGCCTTTATTACGTGTTTTAAGGTAATGGTACTGATGAGGGATGAGTCAGGCTATATGATGCTGATGATGCTGCCATTTCATCAGCACATTTTACAAACATTCATGCATTTTTTGTTATAAAATTAATTCGGTTTTGCGAAGACATCGTTGTGCGCTTTGTTCAAGAGTATGGTTGTCGGCAGACGGCTGCACTGTTGTACCGGGAACTAGTTGAATATAATTGCTAATAACTGCTAGTCGGGTGTGTGAATGGATGCTTAGCTCGTGGACGATACTGGTGCTTGTTCTTTTTACTCCGGCACACGATGAAGAGAATGTCTTTAACCTCTGCTACACACTAAGAAGCTCAGCTCAGGTAATCCCACTGTATCATTATGCATATTTGTGTACAGTAATGGCGTGTGTATGTGTGTGTGTGTGTGTGTGTGTGTGTGTGTGTGTGTGTGTGTGTGTGTGTGTATGTATGTGTATGTGTATGTGTATGTGTGTGTGTGTGTGTGTGTGTGTGTGTGTGTGGTAAATGCAGACGCGCAGAGGCCCAGAACGCATT
>JAYDZG010000014.1:15528596-15540196 GCA_034509265.1 Microcambeva bendego | reverse complement strand
TAAACTGGAGTTCCTAACGGAAACATATAAAAATTAAGCTGGAATCTGAAGTTGTGAAGCATTCATACTAAACTCCAACACTATTCCAGTGCAGGTATTTACTACATATAGCACTGTAGAAGAACTAGATCTATCATGCATTTAAATATCTCTGATAATGTTCATCTGGAAGCTTGTAAGAGTAAAATCTTGCTCTTGTACCATACCTTCTTTTCTGCCACAAAGTATGGTCAAAGACTTGACCAGAGAAAAAAGCTAGAGGATATAACCAAATATTAGTTGTCCTAGTGCTGAAGTCCTATTTTAAAATGATCACAGTGATCTTATGAATAAAACCAAATTAGTTAACATTTTATAGGCTAGATATAGCTTTTTGATCATTTATATCTTGAGTACAACTGTTAAATTTTAACTTTTTAATGACCACTAACAGTATATTTGTACTTATATGATTTTGAAAAAAACATGGAAGTATAGACTGTGTGATGACAGCTGGTGTTTAAATCTAATAATATACCATTTCAATTTAGCATGTAATCCGATAGTCAGGAGACCTAACATATGAAATAACATACAGTACATGCAAAGTGACTTTAAGGACCATGCTTATGTGCCTAATAGTGACAGTTTTACAACTGCAGGCTCTTCATACTACTAATTAAAACAACAGTATGTTGTTGATGACCAGTGACTGGGGTATGTAACAATGAGAATAAGGTTCTGCAAACCATGTATCTATTTCTTTAAACGCAAAATTGACTTTGTCCTTTCTGTAGATTTCATGAGATATGGAAGCTATATGGTTATACCAATTCCGATTGATCGTCATCGGCGACTCGACAGTGGGCAAATCCTGCCTGATCAGACGTTTTACAGAGGGCCGTTTTGCACAAGTATCTGATCCCACTGTTGGGGTGGACTTCTTTTCCCGTCTGGTAGAGATTGAACCAGGCAAACGCATCAAACTGCAAATCTGGGACACGGCTGGACAGGAGCGGTTCAGGTATATCAGATTTTGTACATCATTTATATGCTCACACAGCTCAGCAGCTTTTATTGCTGGCTCGTAATAAGAACAAGGCTGTATTGTGGCTTTGAGAACTAAGGAAATCTGCAGCCACACTGTATAGGTCAGGTCATCCTTCTCGCTACATTAACAGTAGACACGCTCTTCAATTGGTTAAATTTCAAAGCAAAATGTTTCAACGTTACAATAAATCTTTGTATGATATTTTGTCTCAGTTCAACACTTCCTTTTATCCTCTTTTGATGTTTTAGATCTATCACCAGGGCATACTACCGCAATTCAGTGGGAGGCCTGCTGCTGTTTGACATCACCAACCGCCGCTCCTTTCAGAATGTTCATGAGTGGCTGGAGGAGGCGCGCAGACACGTACAGCCGCACAGCATCGTCTTCCTGCTAGTGGGTCACAAGTGTGACCTGGAGCCTCAACGCCAGGTGAGCCAACAGGAAGCGGAGAAGCTAGCGGCCGCCTACGGCATGCGCTACGTAGAAACGTCGGCACGCGACGCCATTAATGTCGAGAAGGCTTTCACCGAGCTAACACGTGACATCTTTGAGCTCGTCAAGCAGGGCGACATTACCATTCAGGAAGGCTGGGAGGGGGTGAAGAGTGGCTTCGTGCCCAACGTGGTGCATTCATCTGAGGAAGTGACCAAGAGTGACCGCCGCTGCCTGTGCTGACTGAACACGGTGTATCAAGCTTCTTCTCCATAGTCAAATTGTGCTCCTTTGCTTGGCATCACACAAGGCACCCTGTCAGTCTGAACCCTTCCGACCACAGCTGTACATAGAAGATCCTAAATCCATTGATGACACAACCAGGGTTCCTCCTGTCCTGCTGAACCAGATCAAATCCAGATTTCTTTTCAATCCCCAGCGCATCAACATGTTCGAATAACTGTTCATGAATTCGACCCTACTTTGTCAGACATTTGGATTCCTGCATGGATAAATGCCACAAAGAAGTCAGAAATGAAGGAGGAAGACAAATGTGCTCATCAATGTTTCCTATAGAAACGATTCATAGAACCAAAAATGAAGTCTCATACGTGGTATCAGTGCTTCTACTGACCATTTCCTTCAGTAAACACAATTTGTTCCACATTCTTCTAAACTTTAGTTCTTGCCATTCACTATCTAAGTCTTTATTATTGAATAAAAGCAACCACCTTGGGAAGAGAAAGAAAGGGTTAGCACCTGTTTACTCCAAAAACATGAGGCGAGCCCCAACATCTTATTGAACTGCGTTTGAGTCATGAGTTTGGCCATTGTTGCTCGGATGGATAGATGAAACAGAAGCGCAGTACCATTCATGCTTTCTTTAAGCAATGTGTGTCTGTGGCTTTCTCAGAATCAGTGTCCTGTTTAGGTTAAACCTTTCGTGGGTTTTTTTCAGAACGTACATGCTCTGCATTTAATCATCCACTCTTAGGTCTAGTCTTCAGTAACAATGGGACATTTTAAAAGGTTTTGAGTCATAGCATGTTAAAGGTAAAACACAAAACAATCAGTATGTAGACCTCTCTTATTTATAATATTCAAATGTTTCACATATCAATACCCAACAGTTAAAAAAAATCTGTTATCTGAAATAACTGATATGCTTGCGACTGTGTGATAACAGTTTTGGGAAAGCATTGTCTTATTGGAACAGGACCATGTGCACAATGAAAAGTACAGACTGAAAAGACATTTGATTTGGTGTGATAACACATCAGTGGCCTACAAGACAACCATTAGACATTCCTATAGAGTTGGTTCATTGAGCACATTATACAAAAGCTTTTTTGAACTAAGTCAATACACAACTGCTTGTGGAAAGCCCTAAGGAAATTAGAGGATGTCTGTGGTTTTATAATGTAACGTCACCCAGGCAATGATCAGGTGTCCATATACTTTTGTCCATACTGAAGCTTTTTTGGAATTGGTAATTGTGACATCCTAACTTCTTAATGTACAGTACATATCTACATCATTTGAATCTGTAGGTGCTGTTGTCCTTCAACATAGATGATTATAATTATGGACTGTGACCTGAACTATACAAATACATGAATCTAGAATTACTAAACTTGAGTATCTAGTGCTAGAGTTATCAAATGTAACTGGCATGGAAAAACTTAACTGATATATTATTTCCATTGTGCAGTAAATGGTACGAGTTGACATGTTTTTAAATCTGGATGGAACTAGGAGAGGATCTGAACCGGTAAAGCTGATTTGCTCTCCAACTAACAATTTGACATTCCAAATAAAGTCTCTGCCAATGAACTTAGGACTACAGGCTAAATAATTTGGGCTGTAAAGTGTACTTCTAAATGCTTTGTCTAACAATTGGTAATTGTTAGGTCTGACTTATTTGAAAGTTATGTAAATTGTGGGGTGTTCCATGACCTGAAACATGAAATGAAACACACAAGGACCCATGCTTCTTGAAAGACATCAAACCAGTAAACCACTAATATAATTTACTTTTTCTTCCTTTGGAGAAAAGAGAGGAATCCGTAGTACTCTAAGATAACTCCCACAGGCACATGAAAAATATGCCGGGCTCTATACAGAAGGATCAGAAAGAAGGATGTTGAAGTTATGCAAAAAACAACAGACCTGCTGCACCACCACCTGTACAGACTTACGTTACAATTAGCAGCAGGGTCTGACAAGGTAAAACAATCCAGTTGGCATTCTGTATTTTGGTGTAGTGAGTTTTTGTTTAGGGGTGGCGAGGCACAAGAGACTCAGGTTATTAGCAGTGTACTTCATGGACATTGAAGACACAGGACAGACGAGCAGAGGGACCAAACCTGCTCATTTAACAGATAACATGCCTAACAGTAACACTGTTCACACTCTTAATTTAACACAGCTTTTAATCATTTCTACTGTCTGATCCAGTCTTGCTTAAAACGGCATTATCTTCAAAGCTTTACATCTTCAAATCCTTCACCTGGCACTTGAGACTGGTAGCTGCTGAGATGTATTGTTTGACTGATCAATACGTTGTTATTTAACAGGTTAAACAGCTATTAACTATGTATTTATTGATCTTGTAAGAAATAAAATGTAATACCAATAAAAAGTGAATTGAAAAAGGAAATATTTATTGCTTATTTATTGTTTAATTGTGATTCGTAACGCATTCATAGATCTTAAGCTCTCGTAGAGGTTTGCCACTGGTGAACACAGGTTATATAAATAGTGGAACTAAGGAATTTAGATTCTTGTTAGATTCTGCTTTATGGATAATGTATCTTGACTTTAATGTTGCAGTGGACCTAAACCGCCATTATAATCCTCCAGCGAAGTCCTGCAAAACAAATCTTCTGCAAAATATCAGTTTGGCATCGTTTATACGACAGATATGTCCAGAAAATTGCTTGATGACATACGTGTCTGCTGATCACTCTTCATTATTCTTTATCGAGGACCAGTAACTTCCCAACAGAATCGTGTAGTTGTGTTACACGTTAATATATTTACACAGAGAGAGAGATGGAGATTAAACACGTGACCAGCAGCGGAGAAGTAAGACATGATTGGTCAATTTTACGGTCCTGCTAGTTTCTAATCACTGGCCTGAAGTTCCTATTGGACACACCAGGGGGCGACAAAGATTGTTTTTAAATCAAATTATTCGTCTTCATTAATTGATAATTATGAATAAACCATTTTCCTGTTTGTTTAAATGCGATTCGTAACTCATTCTTAGATCTTAAGCTCTGATGAACACAGGTTATATAAATAGTGAAACTAAGGAATTTGGAAATTCTTGAAAATGCTAGACAAGAATTTGTGGTTGAAGATGAGTAGTTGATATCCAAATCTTAGTGTCACACTTTGGCCAAATGTTACCGGACACATTCTAATACTGTCCATGTCTTTTAAACCCTTTGATATCAAGTGAATAAAAGTCAACAATTTAAACAAAAGATTTGCTTCCGAGTTTGTGACAACAGTTTGGTAAAAGCTAATCCAGAACATGCTTTGGGTTCTACAGAAGAAGGCTGTTAAATAAGTTGAAGTCCAACAATCCAGAATCTTGCATGTTAGAACAAAGTACACACCAAAACATTTTACTATTGAATTACCACTTTATTTATATATATATAAAAAAAGAACACTTAAAAGACGTCTTCATTTGATGTCTAAAATATGTACAACATACAATATCCAGTGACAAACTATAATACTACTAAAGAAATATTAATAGGCATATACATTTAAAAAAAAATGCTGATTTACTCAGCAGTTGATGAAGGCATCTACGAACCGGGTCTGAGGATAATTTGTAATTATGGATGCCCCAATCAAATGCTGAAGAAAGATCTGGTGCTCTGACCAGAAACTCACAAAATGTTGTATTTCCGAAGCTCAGCTCTGTTAAAAAGAACAAGCTTGTTTACCACAGGAACGTCAGTATAAAATAGGCATTGGGTATCTAATCAGGACATCCAGACATTTAACCTCAGGCACAGACACACACACACACACACACACACATACAGACAGACACACACATTCATATTTACATGTATGCAGCATGTAAGTAAAAGTATTTCTTCTTGTTGTACACTCAAGTCATGTAGTAAAGCTGTAAAAATACACCTCTAATTTCATAAGACAAAAAAACTACAGAAAAATTAATTTTGCTCATTTTTACAGCAGTAAGTAAGCACTTCACTTTGACAATTCTACAGAATAGAATTAACAGATTACAATATAAAAAGAGGTTTCAATAGAAACACCAGTTGCCGGTTATTAGCCAGTTTCACATACATCAATTATATGTATACAACTACTGACTGGAGCACATCTGCTAATATTACCAATTAAGTTCACTTTCATCGTCCACTTCATTAAAAATGACTACCATGAGATTTCATTTGAGTTGTGAATTTTCAGTATAACACAGATACGGACATGATAGTGGCATGGTAAAATGGTCAACAGTAGTATGACTGTACCTAGCCCTACTGTATTGCTGTGTTTTTCCAACCCCCAAATGTCCCTGCTGGGTCAAGACCATTCATGTGACTCAAGATATCAAACCAGCTGACCAACTCTGTGGTCATTGTTTGACTGGACCCACATTGCATGGATCTGTAGAATAACTGTGACCTTTAATACAATCATCAGTACTGAACAGATAGTCTACTTAGTGTTTAAAATCCCCAACCAGGCTGCTGCACCAGATACAAATACTGGCACAAAGCACCATACCATGTAATTACAATGTCAGAGGATGATTCATCAGTAAAGTAGTATTTGCTTGCTCAAAAAATGTATAAAAACTCCCCTGCACTAAGGAGGTACCCTGAAAGTACATCATTTATCCTTTTATCAAGGTTCTTATAGGTGGAGAAATGAAGTTGTCCGTTTAAAATTTACTCCGATAGGGAACACGGTTACACCAACGTGCACATCTACAGCAAACACACCCAAGTCACCTTTCAGCTGCTCCTGAGAGCCACCGTAGTCAATCACTGTGGGCCGCACATCTTTTTTTGTCCTACATGTAGCAACTCTATTTTATTCAGGATCAAGAACAGAACACACCGATAAGTGCATCTTCTGATAGATAGGCTCTTCACCCATCACGGCTGTGTTTATGCCAGCCTGGGCTGATATCCAAACCCCGTATCTCAGCAACAGTGAGCTTGGCATTTACAAAAACAATAATTTTTTAGTTAATGCAATATATATATTTGCCATATTGTCTACAAAAGGACAAACGATGAACTCTCAAGGGTACCAAGGACTCCCCAAGCCTTCCTTCCTTTCAACAAAGGTACATATTAGGTTGTGTATGTTTGATCATCTCTACTACATATAACTAGATGGGCCACAAATACATTGTAGTTATGTTATAGTATGTTAGTTTTATTTGAGGTGAAACAAACCAAAACCGGGATCATTAATTTTGTATTCGTTCTTCGAGAACTAGGTTTTGTGAACCCAATAATACGTTACAGGTTTGTCTCCTTCGATCCATAACAAACATCAAATAAAACATCAGGTTTTAATACTGAATAACATAGTCCTTAGGATCGATACGCCTTCATTAAAGGAGACTTTTCTTTTCTCATGTAAACAACCAAAGGTAACACATAGCAGTTCATTTGGAATTTGGAACATCAGTCACAAGGAAAATGGAAGCACACGAGAGCCACAACGTAAAACGGCTCTTATAAGCATGTACTTCTGTAGCGACACTGACACTCTCAGGTCTTAAGTTCATTACAGATGAGTAGACTGTAAAATGCCACATATCCACAAATACCCTGTGTATGCTTGGCTCTTTGTCTAATAAAGACTCCTACAGTACTTAGAGAGGATCGAGCTGCACTAGAACCATTCGACAAACCATAAGATCGAACCACCGACGCCAGGTCTGATCTTAGTGCAATCTACTTCAATAGTAAAGCTTTAGAAAAAAATAAGATCTTTCAATAACACCGGAAGTGGACTTTTTACTGGAGTGATCACTGTACTTCAGGGTAAAGATGAAATGTTCATCGATTAGGGAGAAATCCCTTCGAGCTCGCTCTTATCATCTCCTGTGTAGATGGGACTCTTATTTTTTCTCTCGTACCTTCGCCGGGTGCTATTTGGTGCTTCTGCGCTGTTCCAAATGCCATAAAAGAAGTAGATCATGAAGCCTGAGAGAAAACGTAGAAGGTTTAGGGATTTCAAAAACTGAGCGGTTAGAGTAACACTTACACAGACGAGATGCTCACCGATTGCCATCCAGACTGCAAAACGGCACCATGTGGCCAAATCCAGCTGCATCATGAGGTATATGTTGACAAAGACACTGAAGAGAGGCAGCCAGGGCAGGAGAGGGACCTGCAGGACCAAAAAGGTTAAGCTTAGAGCGAATTACTGAATCGGACGTCACATCACATGAGTGTTCCTGTAGTTTAAATAAGCAGTTTGGTTTCCAGTTGTATGTTATACTCAGGAAAATTAAAAAAAGGTGTCAATTAACAAGCTTCATGAGCTGGCAAAACCCAGAACTATAGCCAGATAAACTTTTCCTATATTGTCTGCACCCAAAAAAGCCAGAATTTAAACCCTGGGTGTATTCTGCTTAAATAATATGATGACCATTACTCACAGAGATACTTGTTAGGTCTGATCGAAGGAAAAACCATTCCAAGTACCTTAAAGGTGAGTGCCTCCTTGCTCTCAGGTTGCCTCCAGATGATGATGACGCACAAGAAGCAAAGTGACGTGAGAACGGCACACACAACCAACCATAAGGGATGTCCAGCCAGCAGTTCATCCAGCCACACAGCCAGCACCACACACAGCAACGTTATCAGACAAGCTGAAAAAGAGAATTAGCAGAGCTTAGATATTGCTTTTTATACACTTATATGAATATAACTCTTCATTTATAACTCTTATATTTAACAACAGTGTTTTTCCATGGGCCGGACAACACACTCGCTTGTGAGGCTAGGATTACATGAGCCACAATAACCGGATTCTGGAAAACCACCTCGCTCTTGCGCCAATTACTTCACCGTTAAAAACCTCAGATTAATTTGCCTGTAAATATTCTAGCCCAACAAAGAACGCTATTGTAAAATTCTTACAGATCACCGCAGTTGTGATGTATACGATATTTCCAGACATCTTTGTTGGCGAGTCCCTGGAGGGCACCAGAAGCAGTTTAGGCGTAAACGTTTCCCTGGCCAGATGATTCTCCAGACCGTAATCATCTCCACAGTCTCTCGTCACAGCCACCTTTTCACCTCCAACCAGCTCCACCAGCTTCTCCGTCTGACTGGAGGAATTCAGAGTGCCAGGCTGGTACCTACAGACCACCGAGCCAAACAAGTTATTTTACAGTTTAGAATTTAGGTGTATAAACATTCATTGAATACAGTTCAAGCTCTGACATACCTGAGAATGAGAACGCACACAGCCACTAAAGAGTAGGCTAACAATGTCCCAATGGACATAAGGTCAACCAGCGCCGCCAGGTCAAACAGAAAAGCCATGAGTGCTACAAAAGATGGAGCAATAACGTGTTATATGTAGAATAAATTAAAATATATATTTAAACAGAATGAAACTTATAATGTAAGCATGCTCCATTAAAAACGAGAACTAAACATAATAATATTTATTAATATAAAGAGTCCTACCAGCTACAATGCCGGACACCACAGTGGCGAGTAAGGGGGTTTTGGTTCGCTGATTCATTCTAGAAAGAGCACGGAACAGCAACCCATCCTCTGCCATGGCATAGATCACACGTGGCATGGGAAACATGGAGCCCAACAGACTGAAAAAAAGACGCATACACCATCATGTACGGGCGGGCTTATTTCTTTACAATAGAAAATCTAATGCCAGTGGTAAGAATGATTTCTCACCTGGTGGAAAGAGCACATAGCGATCCCACCGCTACTATATAGCGTGCTGGAGCCCAGCCCACATAGCTGAACGCTTCGGGCAAAGGACTCTGGACATTGAGTTTGTAATAAGGCATCATGAGGGTGAGTGCAGCCGACACACCGAAATAAGCAAAAAAGCAGATGAGCAAAGAGACGACGATTCCCACAGGGATGGAACGCATTGGGTTCTTAGCTTCTTCACCTGCAGACAGAAATATGAAATATAAATCAATATCATTAATAAAAAACATCTTTAAGAGTACAATCATGATGATGACCTACTTGTAGTAGCAATGCAGTCAAACCCAACAAAGGCATAGAAACAGGTTGCAGCACCAGACAGAATGCCACTGAAGCCAAATGGTGCAAAACCTCCATTGCCAAAAGATTTCTCCATTTCACTGTCGAGAAGATAAAGCGGGTTAGGGTCGGCCCAGAGGGAGCTGTGGATGATTCTCAGAGGAGGATGAAACAAACCGAACCAGTTATTGAAACTCACGGTAGTGTTGTGACGTTGGTGTCGTTGATAAAGTTCTCGTGAGTGAGGTTCCAGTTTTCTGTATTGCCCTTCACAAAGCCAGCGATGATGACAAAGCCCAGAACCACCAGGTTGATTCCAGTGAAGATTTTGTTAACCAGCGCAGACTCACTCACACCGAATGCAAGCAGGCCTGAAGGGAAAATCAAAAACAGTTTTAACTACTGATGGACCGATTAATGACTTAATTATCTGCAAAAATCAGTTTATTAAGGATTTAACATCATGTTTTACACATTTGGTTAAATTCCTGACAGACACACCGTAGTTATTCATTACACAAATTACTCTTAAACAGTCATGGACAACTTTGCATCTCTGATTCAATGTTTTTGGACTGTGGGAGGAAAACAGTACGCTGGAGTAAACACATGCAAACACGTGGAGAACCTACAAACTCCACACAGAAAGGACACGGACCCGCCCCACCTGAGGATCGAACCCAGGACCTTCTTGCTTTAAAGAAACAGTGCTATACACTTATACCCCTTTCGGACAACACGGCCAATCGGATCTAAGCCTAGTGGATAGGGTACAGGACTAGTAATCCAAAGGACGCCAGTTCTGCTATTGGGCCCTTGAGCGAGGCCCTTAACCCTCATTGCTCAGACTGTATACTGTAACTGTAATGTAAGTCGCTTTGGATAAAGGTGTCTGCTAAATGCTGAAAATGTAAGGTCTATTGCACCCATAATAGATCACCTGCTTACCTGTCAAGAGAAGAATTAAAGCAAGAGCAAACAGGTCTGGGTATTCAGCCAGCACATTGCCTGGGACCTTCATCGCCATACTAGACCTAAAGAAGCTGGAGATCCTTTGCTCGATGAGATTATCGAATGTAGAACTCCACGCTCGAGCCACACTAGCAGTACCTGAGCACAAGACATAACTCATATTACTCATAAATCAGGATACAGTTTCACTAGTGCCTCACATCCAGCCACAGAAACTCACCAATGACGTAGGACAGAATGAGATTCCAACCGGTGATGAAGGCCCAGATCTCCCCCACCGTTACGTAGCTGTACAGATAAGCAGAACCCGTCTTGGGGACTCTAGCCCCAAACTCTGCATAACAGAGTCCCGCCAACATGGACGAGAGGGCTGCAATCAGAAAGCACAGAATAATAGCTGGACCTGCTTTCTCTCTCGCCACTTCGCCAGCCAATACATAGACTCCGGCGCCGAGCGTCGAGCCCACACCCAACGCCACCAGGTCTAAAGTGGACAGGCAGCGGGCGAAACGGGTCTCTTCATCTGAAAGGTCCAGAACACGTCGCCTCAGCAGCATGCGTCCCACAGAGGCAATTTTGTCCACCATGACCGCAGAGAAGAATTCAGGACACCCAGGAAAAGCAGGAGTTTGGAAACTGTGCTTGCTCACCTAACCTAGAAAGGAAGAAAAGCAATCATTTATTTGGGTTGTGTTCTGGACTTGCAGGAGAGTAAGGGTGGTGCGACTGTGTGTCACACCTGCGTGATTAATTTCAGGTATTTAACTATTCTAATAAAGGCTTGCCATCATTTCAATAGAAAGTTGTGCAATTCTGATTTCTCTGCACTAGTTCTTTTATGATTTCATTGTAACTGATACTGATACTACACTATAGAAGAGTTCTACTGTGTGCTA
>JAYDZG010000014.1:15504478-15524463 GCA_034509265.1 Microcambeva bendego | reverse complement strand
TCATAAAAACAAACCCGCCCCCAAGTCTCCCGCCCTCGATACTAGTTAAAAGTGGGATGACACGATACCAGTCGGTACCAATACCACCAAAATTCCACGATACTCGATTAAATTCGGTACCACGAAGAAGAAGAAGAAGAAGAAGAAGAAGAAAAACAATTAAATGAATGTATGTCAACAAAAATGCTTTAATGTAAAAGTTTTTTTCCAGCAAAAAGGTGCAATTTAGTTATTACATTGTTCTTTTTCCATGTAATTCAAATAAAACAATATTTTGCAATATTGTGCCAATAAAAAAACATTTTTCGCTATAGTATTTATATTTACAGTTCCCGTCTGCCTGAAATATGAAAACATATTTAAATAGCCTACAGTGGTAAATAATAATACATTTATAAAACAGCAATATATAGCCTTCAAGTATTTAAAATACACAGAACGGTTTAAGAAATAGAAAAGAAACATCTATTGAGATTTCCTACCTATGGTTTATAATAAGATAAACATATATTTAGATATTGTAACACGCTTTGACGTTTTAAATGCTTAAAAGCATTTGTTTGTCCTGTATTGTTTTGTGCGAGTTTATACGTTTTTATTATTATGTTTTGGCGTATTTTGAATACAAAAAATGAATTTGGTGTGTGTGTGTGTGTGTGTGTGTGTGCTAAACAACTCAAGCTTTATATAGTGGATGACATGATTCATCCAGGTGAAAATTTCCCTCAAAGCTTTTTTGTTATCAAATTACGAGAGTTATTCGAGAAATCGTTCAGCACTATATGTGCTCCAAGCCATATGACAATTTTTCTATCCACAGCAAAGAAACCCTGTCTACATTTTTAGTGAGAGTCTCATGTGACTGCATGAGAACTTTGACAATGTTCAAGCTACAGAGGAAAAAAACCCAGCGTTAGCATGTCTATGCATAATATGCTATACAGGTCATAAACGATGGTACATTACAGGTGACAAACTCTACAGCGGTGACACCCTGGTTCCCCGTTGTGGTAGTTAGTCATAAAAAAGCCAACTTTACATCACTTTTGAAGCCTTTTGGGTCACGAAAGCTCTCTCCACCTTTAAAAGCCTTTTTACAGAGGTTTCTTTGCTCTGACAGTGGGTGACTGAGCAGACCAGCACCTCTCCATTTTCAAGGCAGTACTGTATTCAGCACCTGTAAGAATGATGATGTTGCATATTTTAAAATAATGTCACACATACCTCTCTCTGCTACTCTGTGTGTGCCTGCCTGCTGTCACACCACCTCCACTCCAGCAGCATGGTGTACACGGGCACACGCCCCTTCCTGATTGGTCCACACAACCTAATTGCCGGCAGCTGCTCCTTTTTAGGGGATTTACCTTTGAATAGCAGTTTATTTCTACCAGTTTGTTTTTGTTACCCTGTCTGTTGGCCTGCTACCTGTCTATTTGCCTGTCCGTCTGTCTGTTCTTCTGGCAGTCTGGATCTGTTTATAGTTACTACCTTTGATTGCATTAGCCTATTTGTTTAGTTAGTGTTTTAGCATTGCTACTTTTGTTCTCCTTTGTCTTTGTTAGCCGTAGCCCTTGCTAGCCTTTTCCTTTGTTTGTTAACCTTGTCTCAGCTCTGTTTAGTTTTGTTCAGTCTGTGCTTCTTCATTTATTGTTTAGTTTGGCTTTGTTTGTGATTTTTGTATAGTTTTGCCTTCTTTGTGTTTATTATTAATAAATTATTCTGTTTGTGTGTGTCCACCCACTCTGTTCATCTCAACCCACCCGTCGTAACAAAACCAGTTAAAGAACCATACATACACATCAATATGTAGAGCTGTTCTTGTAGCTTAAATGGCTTAGAAAAGAATGCTGCTTCATGAAACACCCAGCACAGCCCATCACATGATACACACACACACACACACACACACACTTATCAGTTTTATAAGCTCAAGTTGACCAAAACGGCATTTGGACTCGAGGCAACATGGGATATTCATTCATTCATTTATTTTTAAAAATGATTCATCCTGGTTACTGTCACTCTGGGTCCGACGCCACCACTGAGCTAAAGGAACATAGCAGGACTTTCACTTGCTTGCACACACCAAGGGACAATAGTTTTTACATTTTTGTACTTTTTAAAATAATGTAAAGGATGCCACCATGGTGGATTTAGATTGGTAATGGCAACCATCACATGTGAAATATCGAATGTAACTTCTTATTGCTGTATAATTTGAAGCAGATGGCCCTTTGGACTTTTTTTAATTAAAGCTAATCCTGTGAATGTTACCCCAATACTTATTTATCCATTTTTTCTTCACTCACGAACCTAAAAGTGATAATATTCAATAATGTTGTTGCTTTTTTATATCCTGAAGGCATGGGAAGGGTGGACCTATATGCTGCAGATTCAATGAAGATGCTTCCTTTAGTTGTGTGATGTCTGTGGAAATACACATGTTCCTGTTTTCAATAGATTTTGTAGCCATGAAAGCATACCTTTCTGGGTGTACATAAATAGTCCACATGCTGGGCAAAGGGCAATCAAAAGAAAATAATCTTACTATTGAAAACTTTCAACTTTTTAAGCACGAGTTATCTGCTCTGCGAAGGTGGAAATACAGTATTTGCTCCAGTACTGCTGTTCAAATAAACACTGCACCCCATGGCCCTGTTTGAAGTAAGTGAGGTGTGATGTAATGTACTGTATTGGTTATATGTGTTCTGGAAAAAATAAGAAAAATGTTTTGAGTCGTGTTTTGGACTGGTGTCTACTTATACTAGAGTACGGTCATGTCTACTATGGAAGCTATTTTCTTTAATACTCGCCCTGCTAACTCTTAATACATATCACATGCAAGTAGTTAACTACTTTTTATGTATACACCTTCAGTGGATATCTCATCTCCAAGTTTCACCTGTGCTACCTCCTGGTCAATGTAACTGTGTATCAATCTTCCTGGAATTAATGTGGGCAAGGCAGTAACACACCCCAGACAGGACAGCAATCCCCTGTGGCCCCTCAGCAACCCCCCTCATTTATGTAGATATTACCATTAGTGATTTAAGACTCAGATCCCAAACTGTAATGGTCTAGTGTTATTTACCTATTCACCACCTGAGCACCTTTCAGTATAAATTCACTTCAATCATGGTAAACCATCTTTCTGAATTTCTTAGAGACAGAAACAATAAGCAACATTTGAAATGAAAAAGCTACAGAACAGCAAACACTTAAACACTCCTGTCAGTACAAGTCAAGAATATTCCATCCCTGAACAGGTACTCCAAATAAGAGTTTACAATGTGTTTCCTGACATAAAATAACAAGGCAAGTACAGATGTTTCTCTAGTTAGTTTAATTTATCATATTGTGGACAGACAAAATAAAAATAGAATGCCTCTGCAGTAATTCCGCTCATCATATTAAAATATTTGCCAACAATGGTGGTTTATTTTGGATGTTAGTGGTGTGGCCTCAGCTGTATATGAGGCCTTACAATTGTAATTTTTTCGTGGTAGGTCACGTTGGTCACAGCTCCAAAAGCATCACAGTCCTTATCTATGGTTACAGTTTGTTTGATGGGTGTGTCTCTAAAATGCACTGGCTTATATGTCCTTTAATAAACACGCTACTATGTCCATGTGTTGGTCCAAAAAATAAAAATAAAGGCACTGATATAAAATGATTTCCTGTTTTGGCTGAATTTATGTACTACTTAGTCTTTCTGGTATGTACTGTGTACCACATAGCAACATAGTTCTACAAATCAGTTATAAAGAAGTAAAAAGTGGGTGTTTTTTCAGATACTGAAACCTTTACGATAACTAAAAGTTGCTTGTTAAAATACCTTGGTATGTTGCCTATGTGTCAGTGGTGCTCCATAGATAATGTAAAGTAGTAAAAATATGTCCCAAACATTGAAAAACTTCCCCTAACATGACTTTTAGAAATTGGCCTTTCCTTTTCATCACTGTGCTTGAATTTGTCCTCTGGATTTAAACCCAATCTGTGCAGTGAAACACTGGTAAACACTAGGGGGCAGTTAGCACATGTGACAGGAGCAGTGTGCAGCCCTATCCACAGATCCAAGGGATCAGTTAGGGGTTGGGTGCCTTGCTCCAGGGCACTTCAGTCGAGACCTGTAGGCACCGGGAATCGAACCGGCAACCTGTTGATCACATGCTCAGTCCTCTAACCAACAGGCCAAAGCTGCTCAGAATTTAGAAGAATGAAACACTTGGTGGTTTAAATGTTGATTACACAACAGAACCGCATATCAAGTCATGATAAGCAAATTCAAGGTCTCAGCTACTGCAGAACATTAAACAGAAAGACCAAATACAAACCCAAATCTCTGACGGGTAACTGAAGTCTCCCTTCAGTAACACAATGGTGTTCTGTAGAAACAGCTTTACAGCCTCTGATCTAACTCAGACCATTTTAACTGGGAACTAAGCACTCATAATCTTAGTTGTGAACCATGTTTGGATAGAGGCGGCTACAACGGCGAATCTTTGACGTAAGTGGATATGATGTGTCGCTTTGTATCGGCTCAAAAAGATTCCCAACGAACTTCCACCTCATGGCCTAATAAATCAGTCATGTGTGAAGTGCAAGCTCAACACATTCCAGTACAAAAAATGATGACAAAAAGATAAAGTGTATGTATTTAACATGTAACGGGTAGTTGTCAGCTTTTCTCAACCAACAGCAACTCTATTTAAGTGAAAATAGCAACATGCTAAGGATATACAACACATGCATTGTTAGGTTTACAGAACTTCAGTTTGTAGTGATAACAGCTAACATGTAGAAGTCGTGCACCAGCAAGCTGGGAATAACTTAATAACTGGGAAGGGAAGCCTACAGATACAAAAGTTTATGTTGAGGTAACTATATAGCTGTATTACACAGTTGGGGAATTGCTCCTCTGTAAGGTTTGATGTCCTGTTATAAGCAGGGTGACCCTGATAAGAATTGAACTAAGTACTAAATGATTTCCAATGTACGTTCAAATTCATCATTGGAGCAGCAAGGTGCATCACACACGTTCGGCAAAGCATTAAAGAAAATAAACAGCGACACCTGCTGGTAGAGAGGGATATACTTACATGACATAGTACATCCTTTAATGGTCAACGTAAGTTTGCGACACACTGGGGTCAGAGGCATCAAAGGACATCAAATGTATTCTCACTGTTGCAGTTACCATTGTTGGATTTTTTTATTGTAGATTAATTAAAACAAAACGTCATTTTAATTATTTTTTTAGCAAGATATCAGACCATGGGAGCTGTGGATTAGTAATGCTGATTGGAACCCCACTAGTACTATTCAGTCCATGAGCAGGCCCTTAAATTACCAGAACCAAAGTGGCTATAAGTCACAACCGTTATACTAATTTAAAATCACACGTAGTTAAAGCTCTATTCCTTTTGTGAGTCACTTTTGTTTAACCTCAAGTTTCCTCATGGACTGTCGAACCACTACAACTATGAAACAATATGAACATTAAATCACTAAAATATTACGTACAGACTTCATAAAACACAATCAGGAGGAAAGCAGGCAGTTTATTAATGGGTAATGACGACAGTAAATTAAAATAAAGTTTGTATACTTGGTACAGGTAAATTGTATAGCTTTGAACCAGCATTTTTAAAGCATCACAATAATCAATTTCTATGAGAATGAAACAGTGGGGATTCAATTATTTTCATTCGCACATAATGCATAATGCTCTGCAGAGTGCCTAGATCCAAAAATATGCTATAGTTTCAGGTACATACATACAGTAATGGAATGTAGAACAGGAGACCAAAACGTTGTGGTCCCAATCTGTCTTCTTGACTGCCATGCTACATACATTTATCTTAAAATTTAAGCCAAATTTGGCATCCGACATGGATATTACATGAATAACGACATTTCAGACATTAATCCGACTGGATAGATTTAAACAACTCAGTAAGAAACAGGTTACGTGTGACAAGTTGCAAAGATTTCTGAGACACCTTACTTGTTCCATCCAAATCATTCAGTGCACGGTTCTCATGCAGTATGATCAATTTGTTATTTGGCCTCTGAATAAACAGTGAACACATAGAATGGGCATAGAAGAAAAAAAAAGCTAAAAGCAAAAATAACTTTTTTCAGGGTTCATGGGTTTCTTCAAGAGCACCTGAGTGAACGTGCTTGATAAAATACAAACAGCACAGAGATGAGGCAGTAGTCCTCTGAGCAGAATACGCGCCTTTTCGTCACTGTGGTATCTGAGAAGACAGAAAACCATTCATAATGTACAAACAACTGACACCGATTATGAAATAGTAATGCTAGAAACAAAACTAAACTCTACTTCTTCTCTACTTAGCATAACACACACACTGTGAAATGTATTCAATTTATTCAATTTTAAGTACTAGCCAGTATTGTTTTTATATTATCTTGTATTTTTTTGCATGTAGAGATTTTTTTTATATATTGTTTATATATTTCTCTAACACTGTTCTGTCCTCTGCACTGCTGTAATAATGCAAATTTAATTAATTAATAAAGGAATATCTTATCTTAACGCAGTGGTTTGGGTGTGTTTTTGTGGTTGTCTCTTGTGGATAGGTAGGATTGCATACATGTCTCTAGATAATTTGTATAGTCAAGGGGTTCGTTCTGATTAAAATGGGATATAGGGATTAACAAAGTGTACATAGCAACATACAGTACAGGCTTCAGTAAGATATTTTATATCCACAAACTTAACACGTCAAAGCAGGTTTACCCAATAAAGTTCTCAGAAATGTGTTTAGCTACTGATGCATGTTAAGCATAGAATACACACTTTTAATTTTAATTGATTAAGTGGAACAGGCTGTCAAACCACCCTAATACAAACCGATAAAGCAAGAAGCCTACGGCAGCCGAGACTGAACTTGGTCACTCGCTTTCATAACTACTCTTTACGGTCTGATCATTTGAGCCACAAATAGTTATCAGGGACATAAACAAGCACCCTGTTGAACTGGCATGATTGAAAGCTCTGTCAATGGTTCACAAGTTGCAGCCAATTACAAGTGTTGATAATTTCAAGATGAGCAATCTAGGTGATGAAAATTTGGTAAAACCCCAGGTTTTTAAGTATGCAGGTGCTGGTCATAGAATATAATGAAAAAGTTCATTTATTTCAGTAATTCAATTCAAAAAGAGAAACTTGTATATTATAGTAATTCATTACACACAGACTGATATATTTAAAATGTTTATTTCTTTTAATTTTTAAATACCAATACTAAGTGTTATGGTCTAAATAATGGGTTATGTATTGTTTGAACTGGGCCTAGTAAACAGAAACCATAATGCTGCCACATACTTCCATTTTGGGCCTTCACATTGGTAATGATTTAATGTTAAAGAACTTGACTGTCCTGCACAGAACATTGATCTTAACCTAATCTACCTAAACTAACCACTATTTTGGGATAAATTGGAGGAGCACCAGGAATCAGGTATGGGTGATTTCACATACTGTACCTATGTTGTAAGACAAAGAAGTTTTATTATCTATGCGAACACTCCCCTGTTTAAAAAAAAAAGATGCAGCAGACTCATGCAATCATGACATGCAGTCTACAACAGTGACTAGTAATTTAGTTAGCTGACATCGAGTAATGAGTGAGAAGCAGATACAGAACATAATTAGCAAAGCAAAATGGATTACAAACATCCAGCACCCATTGTAAGTACGGTTATGAGTATGCATTTGTTTTTAATAAAATTAGAACAGAATTGAAGTAGGATTCATGCAGACACTGGGTTTCCCCAACAATAAATTACGGAATCATGATTGGATAGTGAAATAAAACAAAACTTACTTTATTCATACCTAAAATAGAAAAGAGAATAAATAGAATGAGGGAAAACATTTTCTCCGAGAATGTTCTAGACTTAGTTAGATACATATTTTATTTACAGACAAATGTCACAGGCACAGATTTTCACATTAAGATAAATATAGTACTTTGGTTGGACTTTAAAAAGTTGGCAAATACTACGTCCTCTACAAAGCAGCTGAATCATAATTCAGACCTGTTGTCTTAAAGCACATTGCACTGGGTACATTCACTTTCTAATTCCATAATACACTTTGACTAAAGGGCAGGTCACACTCGATGATCCATTGAATATTACAACTTCGATTTCCCTTTAAGTGCACTGTGTGAACGATGCACGCTAAAACAAATCCAAGCAATAATTATTTTGTACATGACACATGTCTGGAGTTTATTAAACTAAATGAAAGCTTGGCTGACACTTTAAATAAATGTCTTTTTGAGTACTATGTGGTGGTGCTGAGATGTATATTTATAAGGAAATGTATGTTTTCTTAACAATATGTCATGCCATTAATATAAGACCAATAACTAATGACACTAACATGAACCAATGCCAACGTAACATATCCACAGTAGTGCTTCGAACTACAGCTCACTGTACGACAGCTCACAAGTACGACTTGTGTTTACATACAACACCCCTCGGACAAAAATGAACAAATTACTAGTCAATCAAGCAGTGTGTGGTTCGCAATGTTTGTTTATAGAGGACATAAAGTCACATTTGTTTGTGAGAGCTTTTGCAAAAAAAATGAATTCAGTGCTTTGTTAGTAAAACCTGTGTGGTGTTTACCTTTGATGTAATGCAGGAGTAATTAACATGATTGTGTATCATTAAGCTAAAAATGTGTATCTGTGCTTCAGGTATTAGAAACCAAGAGTAAAAATGACAATGGAGGAAAGTTTTCTAAGCTGAATTTTAGTATGTGTTCCGTTTATTTTATATTTAGTTGTTATATGTATATGTGAAAACATCAGAACATTTTTACTCAAAGGCACAGTGGCTAAGTGGGTAGCACTCTCGCTTCATAGCAAGAAGGTCCTGGGTTCGATCCCCAGGTGGGGCTGTCTCGGTCCTTTCAGTGTGGGTTTCCTCCGGGTGCACCGGAGTCCTCCCACAGTCCAAAAACATGCAGACAGGTTTACTGGAGACACCAAATTGTCCATGACCGTGTTTGACATTAAACTTGTGAACTGATAAACACTGTGAAATTAAATTAAGAATGTAACAAAACTTTAAAAAACCATAATGACTTGGTGCCATTCGCTTTCAGAAAATGTACCATGTGTGCCACATGCCGCTCGTAAGGTTAAAGCCAAGAGGAGGAAAAAACCACTAAAAACCAAATAGCGATGCTGAGGACATGTACATCCCAGAAGATAATGCTCAAGTATTTAATACTGTTATGTATGACAAAAGACCAGTTTGAAAAGACAAGCAGAAGTTGCCTGTGCAGTGTTTTGTGACTGAATGCAGATACACTGTTTTAATTTGTGTAATATTGCAATGGACAGATAGGTAATACAAAATTACACCAACACCACTAGTGCTATGGTACCATTTCACAGGTCACCATGTAGTACATTGTCTATGACAGCTTCTAAAATATCTTTTAACCATTACATTATTTTCTCAATCCACCACTTCAATCTTTGCATTTCTGAATGAAGGGAGATTTTACATTTTGAGCCAATGAATCAAGTCAGTGCTTGGAGAGTGTTCCTGAGGGTAACTTCATGTCCCTCATTTTCCAAAGTAATGTAGCTTAGACAACAAACTGCTAGCTTCAAAAGTAAGCTGGGGTCATATTCTGTGTCTGCATTTTGAACATGCATCCACATAACCAGCAATCTATCCTGTTACAAGTGCATATTTACTACCTGAACCTTTCTGTCCTTAACAGCTAGGTAGATAAGCTGCCTGAGAGGGCAAAGGCATAAGCCAACCGCCTCCGTTTAGAGCTTTCATGTGGCAAGAAGTTTACTGTGTAGATGTAAAACAAATACACAGAATGTGTATACAGTAATGCTCAGACACGAGTACTGTCCGATAAAATCCAGTTCTGCATTTTTATGATGAATATAGCTTTACTTGTTGCCAATATAAATGTTACTCTGCACTGTTTGCAGATGAAATCGGGAGAAAGAAGACCCGCCCCAAGTCCCACTTTGTTAAACCCTACTGCCGTACTTTTCCAGGGATGTAGTTGCGATCGATGCTCTCCTCCTGCAGGAACATGTGAAGACAACGCTCATTCTGAGCCAATGGATGACCAGCAATTCTAAAAGAGAGAAAAAAAAGCAAAATGGACAGATGATCAAGTTCAACGCTACAACAAATACAAAACAATCATACTTAAGTTATATTTAAGCTGATCAACAATCATAATAGTAATTTTAAACTGTCAACCTGTTAATAAACTGTTCAAGTCCAACTCTTCTCTCCTCAATGAAGGACTCTTCAAATATTCCCTCATCACCACGGAAGGGTAGCTGTCGCTTCAGTGCCTTCCCAGGAAGTGGTGGTACAACAATCTGAAAGACATTGTAATAAACATTTTATTTACATTTTTAAAAGAATTATGCTTAAACTTAAGAGTTATTATTTGAGACATAATCTATTTTTATACTAACATCTTATAGTTTTATGTAACACAATCATCACATTTCCATTACCTCAATTAGTTGAAGCATCCACATGGTATTGTATACCAGCACTTATATGCAGGGAACATGTATACACTGTTTTCACCATTTAAATACCAATCATATCTGTCAAATAACACTGTGGAGATTCAGTTTCAGTAATTTAAAAGATAACTATTCACTCAAATTGTTATGCAAAGTTTATTAATATGAAAAATACAAACGGGGCCTCATTGTATATTGTATATCACCAGGTTCATTAACTATTGTGTCGTATATTAGTTTATTAAGTGTCTCATACAGCTTCCAAGTAAACAACACATCTCGTTTGCTTGTCTGGCTCAGTAATACTGTGTTTTATAATAAGCAAAACGTTACATGTTGCTATTTTAATATAATGAAGGTGTGACACTGTTTAACCAGGTTATTGTACCGTGAAGAAAGAAAATCAGGCCATGACTCAATCATGTGATGGCTTACCTTACTGTCTCTCTCAAGCTCATTTTTCAACCACTCAAAGTCGCTGTACCGTCTTCGTACACAAGACTCTTTTAACTTGAAAATTGGGAGGTTGGTCTGTTTACAAGACACACAGAGGTCAGTTTATTAATCATGACTGGAATTGTAAGCTCTGGTTTAGTTGAATGGACAAAAGCACAAAGTCAGCCTTCCTAATTAAAGCATCCGTCTGCTATAACGGTGTTTTAGTGCGTTTGGTATAGCTATAGTTGACTAAACGCTATATTAAAAACAGACCCTAAAACATCGTTTAAATTTATCCGGCTAAACTCATTGGCTAACGTCAATTAGCTATTTGGTTGACTAAATGCAACAGCTAGCTAGTTAGCTAACGGAAAACAAGAAAACATTACGTGCAAAGCAAGCACAAAACACGTCTGTACAATACAGTTGATAAACAAATCTGCAAGACTTTCTTGCATGAAATAATATAATACGCAATTTTAAAGCACACAGTTTATAAACAAATAAAGGTAGAAAGACATTAGCCTGCTAGTTATTGCTCAAGTAGCTAGCTAGCTAGGCCGAACCAAATTCCACAGCGTTTACCAGGCGTTGTGATTTCGAGCAACATATAATAAAGCATTAGATAGCATTCATTTGTATACATGTACAACAACGTTTGTTACCCGCATTCGGACTTCATAAGTTGTGAACCGATTCCGACCGACTCCGATAGTTTGAGGATCATAAACGTCGATTTCGAGAAAATTACTGGGAGGTCCGTACGCGTCCGTCAGATCCTGGGGCTTCGAGTTTAAGCGGCGAGTATCGGCCACTGTGGGTTCAGACATCTTTAATTCTGACTAGGCAGATTTTTAAAAGATGTATTCTTATACTCGCACAATGCAGACGACCTGACTACGACATTAAATAAGAAAAAAGAACAGAGAGGCTCTGCAAGCCTGCACGGAAAAATCGGAGCTCAGCAACAGCACAGGAAATCCCGTGGTCCTCCTCTAACCAATTCACACCAATAATGTGCCGTCTGAGGCTCTGTGAGTCGGCTCTTCCTGGCTGGTTCTTTAGCCAAACATTAGGAGTCGGCTCTTGGTAAAGAAATCGAATCGTCGTGTTAGAAATGTAGACTTATTTAGCGTTTGCTCTCTCTGTTATTTTGCACGAGGGATTAAATTAAGCTTTTATTTCTACCAGTTCACACAACTCCAATTACTTCATTTCGTTTTGTAAAGAACAATTCAAACGTGGATATGGCTCTTGCGATTCGGATCATCGTCGTACTGCAGAACCGCTTCAGACCGATAACCTTTTTCTTGAGTATTCTCACGCATAATAAAAAAAAAGTTTTATTTAAAAATGTATCTATTATGACTAAAGTTTGTTTGAACAGCAACTACCGTCCTGCAGTAAAATTGGCATTGTGTAATAAAACGTACCATTTATTGTCTATTATAATAAGTATTTTACAAAATTTAGTTTACATCAATAATCTATTCGATAATGTGAATGAATCGTTCAACCAGAATCGTCATCAATATCACTAACCACTGCTTTCACAATTACAAATTAAGTTACGTTTGAGAGTCGAAAGAGTCGACTCTTATTGACAATCTGAATCTGTTTTAAAGACTCACTGAAGCGAGCCGGAATGCCTTGGCGCTGTTCTAGAACTGGCAAGGCCATGCATACGTGCCCAGCCCGCAGCTCTATCACAGCCAATCAAATTCCGAGTCTTACTTTTACTGACATGAAATGGACCAATAGGATGGATAAACAATGTAAATGGGCGGGGTTCAGAATGAGTACGTTTTCACATCACGTGAGACAACATTGAACTGGATCTTATTTCACATTGATGCATATAAAATAAACTAATTAGACACAAGGCAAAATATATTTAATATATCTAATCCACCGTGACCCTGAACAGGTTGAAGCAGCGGTAAAACATATGAATTAATAATCTCATTATTCAAACCTTTATGAACTATGTCAGGTTTAATTAGGGAACATGTTTGTTTAAAAATAAAGCTATAAGCCATGGACTTTTGACATAGTTGTTACATCAGAAGCCCTACCTAACACAACCCTTCTATTTTATCTGGGCTTGGGACTGGTACTACAATGCACTGGTTTGTGCAATGTAGTGGCTAGAGTAGCGACTGGTGGGAACAACAACTCTCAGTCCTGGTGTGCTAGTGGAATATCTCACTGCTCCACCTGGGCGCTCACACATAAAAAATGTTTAAAAGTAATTTTTCTAAAACGCAAGTTACATTTTCAAACGTAAGCAACCTAAAGGAAACAAAGTATGAAAGGGTGCATATATATGCAACCGTGTTATTTTAAGTTTGAAACTTTCAGTTTGTTTTGTACAGATTTTGTACACATTATTGGTCACATAAAAGGTGAAAAAATGTTTTGGTCTCATTTTTCAACATCACTTGCAACACTAATGGTTTGACTTTTATATCCACTGTAGAACTAATTAAAAACTCAAAAATACTAGAAAAAAAGCTTCATGTTGTTCCAACATTCATTGCGAATACAATGTCATTCGTCCCATCATTAAAACAAATCTACTGGGCATCATTAAGCTGTCTGGCTAAAGTCAGAATCTCTTTCGCTCCTTTGCTCAGCAGTTGGTTGGCGAGGTTGACCCCCAGCTTCTCTGCAGCATCCTGAGCTGCCCGAGACACCTTCAACGCTGTGACTCCAACATGCTCAATCTTCTCATCCACATTTTCCTCCACAGTCTTTTGCTCCTAATCCAAGTAGACAACCAAACACACCGTTATATTGACTGTAATGGTAACTGACATTTGTGTCTTTTTAGTCTTAGTATTTTACATTTACATTATTGGCAAGTAGGACTAACTTCTCACACTTGTGACCACTAGAAATTTCTTTCTAGAATGAGTGGACATTGGAAAACTTTTAAATCCTCCGTTTTACACAGAATCATGCATTCCAGGTAATAAATTGTGAATTATTTGGGAATGGTGACCTCATTCTTGAACTCCACACTGGTCTTCATGGTCTCCTTTAGACTGTCAGATCCATCTAAACTGTAAACAGCTCCTGTCAGACAGAGCTGGGAGAACAACAAAAGCACAACAAAGATTTCCTGAGATCATAACTAAACAATAAAAAACATAAAAAAGATAATATATATATATATATATTAAATATCACATATAAATATTGTCTACCTGGGAATTCTTAACTTCTGTGTGAACAGCAACTGGAACACTGCATCCTCCTTCCTGAAATTGACAGCAAAATGTCAGTTCAGTGAAACACACATATACACACTAATGAACACTAGGGGTCAGTGAGCACACTGGAGTGGTGGGCAGCCCTAGCCATGGCACCCGGGATAAGATAGGGGTTGGGTGCCATGCTCAAGAGCACTTTGGTCGTGACCTGCCGCCTCTGGGAATTGAACCGGTCACAAGCCCAGTTTCTTTAACTCCTTACATGTTTATAAAGCTTTTATCTTCTATTCTTTATGCCCATTCTCAAGCTGGTCGGTTTCCCCTATCATACTGCATCTTCCAGTTTTGGCATGCTTCCATTTAAACATGTTAAGCCACTACCTAAAAGAAAGTTTATAGAACTCTACCGAGCATGGTCTGGAATGGTAAGTAAAAAGTAGCTGGTTTTAGTCCCAGCCATGCCAGACGGGACTTTTGGGTTCTTCAGCAAGGCCTTTAATCCTAGTTTTCTAGCATTTAATTCAGTCAAATACTAATTGGCATTAGATAAATACATTTGCTAAGTATGTTTAACACAAATACTTTTCGAATTAGAGTAAATCGCTGAAAGCTTAAAGAAAGACACAAACAACAGCTGAATTCCTACCAAGCATTTGAGGAAAGCTCTCTCAGCAATGCAGCGCAGCACTGTGTCTGAATCATGCAGAACTGATACCATCTCCAGAATGTCCCGATCATGAGACCTCACTTCCACCGCCAGAGCCCCCTAATACACAAAACAAGTCACTCAAGCTCTAGAAGAAAATCAAATCACACTACTCATCCTGCTCTCCAAAGCACATAGGCACAGGAGCATCAAATACAAAGTTACTACAATAGACTGAACATTATAATGAATGAAAAGGAAAATTCACCTGCCCAACCGCATACATGCAATCTTCAGAACCAAGAACCTGAAAACACAAATATTCAGTCAATATGTCTGATGCATTTAGATGTGGAGCCTTAATCGGTTCTTTACTAATTATTTAATATTATCTGAAGCCTTCAAAGGAAAGGGTTTATAACTGTTTCTACATTTTGTGAAATAAAAATGAACATATGGCAGAACAAGCTTTTAAATCATTTAAAGAAGAAAAAGAACCAAATTAAACAAGGAATCTGAAGAGAGAACACATAATTTGTGAAAGTATTAGGAATAAAAAAGAAGAAAGTTGAACACGGGTAAAAATACTCATGTCCTTTTATTTGAAAGATTGCATTTGAATATATAAAAGTTTGTCAGTTTTAGGAGGGAACAGGAAACATTTGAGATTTATTAGGAGTTTTACCTGACTGATGCGTTTCTCCCAGCCCATTCTCTTCAGTCCAGCTGCAGCCAGGATAATAGCAGCAAAGTCATCGTTCTCATCCAGCTTCTTCAGTCGTGTGTTCAGATTACCCCTCTAAAACACTCATTAAGGAACTGTTCAGAGACCATTTCACTTTGTTAATGTATTAAACTTTGTCCTGATTTTGAACTAAAAGAATTCACAGAAAGGATACGATGTCCTTAAACTCCAGCTGTGGGAATCTTTTCTTTAGCTGTGCAGCACGGCGAAGAGAACTAGTTCCTATTACACTGAAGACATAAACGACATAATCTTCTAGTCATGAAGAATTTTTATATTATGCTGCAATGCTGTTGGAACGTTGGCGACACAGTGTCCAGTACAGAACAGATACAAATAAATAATAGATCTGTTGGTATTATGAACAGCCATCATACCTTTTTTCTGGAAGTGAATCGAGACATTTTCCAGCATGTCTGGGGTGCAAAACTACTGCATCATATGGATTTTCCCGCCTTCAAAGGAAATAATTATATTGGTATTATACATAAATATAAATATATTACTACAAACACATTACTGTATGACTATATACTATATTACTACATAACGACCCTAAATAATCTTATATGCCTGTTATTATTATAATTAAATGTATATAGTGCATACCATAATTCATTATGTATAATTATGTTATGTGTAATAACTATACTTGTTCACCGATATTCTCTGTTCTTTTTGCACAATGCTACTATTTTTCACTTCTGGTAGATGTTGGCTGCATTTTGTTACCCTGTAGGTGTACTAAGTAATGACAATAATGTTGAATCCATCCATTTAACCACTTACCCCCCATCCAACCAACCAACAAACAAACATTTTGGGACATGCATGGCTTATAAATGATTGATGTCAGACATATAATCCCCACCAATTCTAGCAGGAGAATTAAAGAAATAAGGAATTCCTTTTTACCCTGTTAGAGCTGCCACATCAATTGTACATGCAGTTAGTGTAAATAACAAACATTAGCTACAGTAGCTTAGAATGAAGCAACAGTCCAGTGCAAATAACAAAACATACATAATTCTAGCTGTGTGCATTTCACTCTTTGTCATGTGTAATCCTTTTGTTTTACTCACTTGAGCACAGCTCCTATTGTAAAACCCACCGGAAGAGTCGTGGGCAAGTCTTTTAACGAGTGCACAACCAGGTCGACCCTACAGTGAGACAATATCAAGAGCATCTTTCATACTGAACACACAGGTCCCAGCCTGTTCCAACAGACATCAAACACCTGCTGCACATGAGAACTGAAGAAAACCTCAGAAAGATGGAAAGAACATCAAAGACTGACTTACTCATTTCTTTCCAAAGCATTTTCCAGCTCCTTTGTGAAGAGACTCTTTTCTCCTATCTTTCAGAGAGAAAAACAACGTTAGACCATGTTGCGTACAAGTTAAACTGACATGACATTTCATGCATTAGATTTAAGGACACATTTGGTTTCTCAGCTCACCTTCGACAGAGCTGTGTCAAGTATTTTGTCACCTATTGTTGACATAGCAACTGAAACAAAAAGTAAAAATAGTTAGTCATCAGGAGTAGTGCGTTTCTATACTGCACACCAGCGCAGAGAATATGAACCCCCTAGCGACAAAGCAGGGACAAAGTAGTGAGAAATAAATCTATTCTTAACCTAATAAACAGTGTAATTAATTAGAACACTGATGCTGTGTTATGGTAAATTTTATATGGTAGACAAATAATAAACTTGTTTACATTTACTACAGATTTAAGGGAAATAACAAATCACAGATTATTTTGTTTAGTCCATCTCTGTGCAGTGTAGTTTTTAGAACACTCTTTTTCATCTATACACATATACACACTAGTGAACACTAGGGGGCAGTGAGCACACGTGGCCGGAGCAGCGTGTAGTCCTAGACACAGGCAGCAATTTATGGCAATAGCTTGATTTATCTCAAGACAAATTTATGTAATATATTTTGTGCACTCAAAAACACATTGATGAAAGACTATAAAATGAACGACTAAGAAAAGTCTCTTATATTTTCAGTACACCATAAGAAACTCATCTACTTTTCGTTCTTAATGGGCCCATAAGCTGATATACATGTCTTCTCACACACTGTTCGGTGAGATCTTACCTATTTCAAAGTGCACATCAGGGTACAAATCCTTCAACTTCTCTGCAACACTGTCAGTCTGAATACGAGCCAGCTAAAAAAAACCAAGCCATTTAGAACCCTTAGATACTTCATTATCTGCATGTATGGGGTCTTTACAAGATTCTTACTAGCCAATTTGTTATAGTATTACTTTGTGGCTAAATGAGCATTTAAAATAAGAAAGTAGAATTCCATTTTACTAGCAGCAACGTACTTGAAATAACATGCACATTTTTTGTTAGTAGTAAAAAATGTCATTTTTTCATGCTGTTTCAAACCACAATACAATAATACACTTTATTACGTGCAGGTATATACTGGCTTGTGGAGAAAGCAATGGCAAACTACTCCACTATCATTGCCAAAATACTTCATGGATCGATGATCCATCAAGTGACTGAGAGTCGTCTGCGACTAATCGGATAATCATCATCATCATATACTGGCTTACCTGACTTTTTCTTGTTCCGATTCGGATCCTCCTGCTTGCTTTGTAATCTCCATCCTGCCAAATACACATTTATAAATACTGAGCACAAAGGTAGAGGATCTTCTGATGTACATTGTGAGTATCTGACGATTTTCTCAATACAGGCCAAAAACAAACTACATTATAGGAATTTCAATATATGGTTGAAATATATGGACTTGATGGTTGAAATCTTTATAAAAGTATAATAAGTGTTTTGTTAAAAAAGCGCACATATAAATTATTTTTGTTTATACACAAAAACATAAAACAGGAACTATGTAACATTTAGCTGCAGGACAAGGCTAACCTTTTCTGTTCTTGTTTCAGGGCAGATTTTCTTGCTGCTTTTGTCTTTTCCATCCTGTACAAAATGTGCATATGAACAATACATAAATATATATAAATAACGTGTATGTATGCACATACATATATATTAAAATCTATAAAATACTATTCTTCACACATATTTTATTTTACACTAGCTCATACCTGACTTTTTCTTTTTCCAGTGTGCTTTGCTTCTTTCTCTCTCTGCAAAATACACACAACATAGTGTTAAAGAAATGAATAAGGATGCATGTCAATCTACAGTCACTTCAAACTGGACTAAAATAAAGTATATTCTTACTCTAATGCACTCTTTATCCGCCATATTCTTAATGAATAAGGATCAGAGGTCCAGGTGCTCTGCAAGACTACAAATTGTAGAATGGGCTAAAGTGAGGATGGAGCATTATCAGGGTGGAACTGAGGGTTGGTCGGTCTCCACCCCTGAGTCCTGGCTCTGGTGATTAGGATGCTGATTCACTGTGTCAGTTATGAGATTACATACCGGTAATCTTTTAAATCAGCACACACAAACTGCATTAATAACACACAAAAAAAGTTAATATATGTGATATGTAAGGCACTCTCTCAATGGTCAAAGATACCTGTGCAACGTCCTTAACAAGGTGATGAACACATTTGTGTTTTCAATATGCCCTGTTCATGTAGGATTATAAAACCTTTAAAACTAAAATTAGGCAGACAAGTAGAATAAAGATAAAACTAACAGATCTTACCTGAGACTTTTCTGAATGAATAGGTGTTGACATCCTGAAGAAGTTGAAGATATTCACAGTAGGATCGAGATGCGTCTCTTATTTATAACGAAGAGAATAAAGATCTTTAGATAATTAGTTAAAATGAAGAGCAGTAAAGAAGTGCTGATCTACAGAGATGAAGCTTCACCGGTAAACGACCCACGGGTGCTGGTTCTTCTTCTACTATAAGACTTTTGGAAGAGATTTGCCCATACTGCCACCTGCTGCATCGTACTGGGTCGTAATGTAATACACTGTACTGTACTTACGCAATTAAACACGAGAGGGCGCACGTGAGCGCCAAGAACAACAACCATCTGCTCGTATATCGGGCCATATGACAGTCATGATGTTATTCTCAACAATAAATGACACTATGAAGAAATTTGTTTATTTGTTGGGATTTTAACGTCATGTTCTATTGACTTTACGTTCATCAGTTCACATGCTTTAGGGTGAATCACAGTCATGGACCATTTTGTATCTCCAATTTGCCTCACTGCATTTCTTAGGAATCCACAAGCGCATGAGGAGAACATGCAAACAGAAAGGACACAGGACCTTCTTGCTATTACCTAAAAGTACTCCCACAAGTGAGGTAACAGTGTGGTGTTAAAGCAAAGGACGACAAACGTGTCTACCTTCTATAACATTACACTTACAGCAACATTTAGAAGTTTTATC
>JAYDZG010000014.1:15413980-15425977 GCA_034509265.1 Microcambeva bendego | reverse complement strand
GTGAATCAAAAGTTAATTTGTAGAGGCTCATGGAGTCACGTGTGTTTAAAATGACGTCACTGGCGTGCCTGGACGTGCTGTGTCGCTTGTGAAGCAGTAGATGTTCTTACATTTATTGTTTATTATTTTGAAGCGGTGAATACTGGAAAACAGACGCGAAATTAGAGGAATAATACTGAGACAAAGTCAGCATTTGTGCAAGGGAGCGTGTTTTTGGATACATGATAATCTGTTAACATCATTGCTAAGCTAAGCTGTTTTGCTAGTTGCAGAGCGGTGACCACGTTGCACTTGTAGAGGTATGTTTGTTTTGTTCATGCACCTGTTTTGCTGAAATAATGTTTGTTTGTTTTGTCCGTGTCTACTTACAAGCACAAATAAAGAACATTTAATCCAACTGTACTTGAATATAGTCCTGATTTGCACATCCTTAAACACAATGGTTCTTTATTTAATACTATGGTTTATTTCCATGCTTCAAAACTTCTTAGTATCATGAAACGTAGCCTAATTCACCACGGATAAATAAACAATTCAAAACCAGGTTTAATGTTACTTCGTGTTTCTGTGTCCTTGATGCCAGTTTTAAAGCTAACCTCCCAGCTGAAGCTTTCTGGTGTCTAATTTGTACATCAGTTTCGTTTTTCCCCAAATTTCCTCATTTCTGAGAACTGACTGTGTAAGGTTTTGTAATAATTTGCTTTGTACATACAGAAATGGGGCAGTTTAAAAGAAATTATGGTGTTAATGTAGGTAAATAGGGTTCAAAAGCACATTACGCAGTTTGCGCTCTTTATGCGAATTCACGAAGCTCCCTAGTGACGTCACTCAGTTTCGTGAATATGGGCATGCGTAGTGGGGGCTGCCGGTCCGCGCATGCGTAGTTGGGTTCAGTTCCCTGCGTTTGTTTTAGTGACACTTTTCTTGTGATTTCGCGCTCAAGTTTTTTTTATTATTTTAAATCATCAAGGACCCAAATATTCGTTCCTTTTTACAGTCTGTTGGCATTTAAATGACACTTTTAGCCAAAGAGATTCACATTACAGTAGAGTATGCAGTCTGAGCAATTCAGAATATCTTTGACATTATATGAGGTATAGTGAAGTTAAGGTGCAACTCTACAATGTTACTAACAATACATTTAAGAAACTATCATTTATGTGAATACAGACATTGCAAAAAATAGCAGTTCAAAAATGAACAAAACTGAATAGAATAGCTAAAATTGCACATTGTCATTGTAAACTATGAAACAGCACAGTCCCATGTTATATTAAAATGAACATTGAAAAGATCTTATGAGTTATTTAGGGTTCATACTGCAATGGGGTAAAAACAATTGTAGGTTAAGGGTCCAACGGTGCTAACGTGACCGTGGTGGGGGTTTAAATCGGCAACCTTTCAATTACTAACCCGGTGCCTTAACCACTAGGTTACACACATTATTAGAATCAAACACATTTATACACCCAGCAAGCACCTCTGGGTGCTCAGAGGTGATCTGTATTACGATATTGATATGATTACCCAACAGTGGCTGGGATTCAAACTCTCGTCCTTTTAATTGATAGAGTTAATAAGGGCCTTGTTTAAGGGCCCTACATTGGTAATATGACAACTTTTTGCTTACGAGTTTAGCACTTTAACTGTCCTAGAACAGAAAGCAACAGAACAGACTGATTTATTTTCAAACGGGTTATATAGGAGTTGTGAACCCTTTACCTTAAATTACTAATAAATAATTGTGAATTCTGAGGCGACTCTTGAGCAGGTCCCGGTGTTGTGCCCAATTTTGCATCCCTGCTGTGAAATGTTTCACTATAGCGATGAAGGTTGTGAGTGCAGTCGTGGATTTCAGTGATAATAAAAAAAGAAATTCTGTCTTATAACCAACGTGTCTTCTTAATGTCGAGTAGTAGAAGATGGTTTCAAAATAATAAGCAAAATGACGACATTCTTTGATTTATTAAACTTAATGTTAAAGTTACCCTGAGAATCCACTATACATTAGCATGCTAATATGTAGTGGATCCTCAGACTCGCACAGGCAAGACAAGTCAGGGTCACTTTATCTGTACAGCAAAGTATCTTATATTCAATGTAGAAGTCGCTTTACTCACGAGGATTTAGGCAGTTTATTCTTTTCTTTTCTTCACAGTTTACCATGTTAGAAATTGTATTAGCCAGGTCATTTAGTTAAATTATGCAAGATGGCCATGTTGAAGTAACTAACTCCAGAACAAGAGTACCTGGGCAGTGAACACTCATTAGGCCTCATTCATGAAAACGTTTAATTAAATTCTCCTGCTTAATTTAAAATGAAAGCAAATAAAGGATTTAAACGTGTGTAATATCACTCAGACACAAAATAAAAATGTACATTTTTAATGTAAAATGAACATAAAAGAAACATTATTTGCATAACCTTAAACCTGCATATGGTCTCAAAAAGAAAAAAAAACACTAGAATGACACTTAAAAGCCTAAATCCTAGTTGATTACTTCCTGAAAATCTGGAGATGCAAGGTCATGACAATAAAAAATATCTGTTCTTCTATTCGCTGGGACTCAAAGTTGCTGGAGAGACTAATAATACACTACTGGAATTATCAAGTCATATTTACACAAACACTATGATGTCATTAAGGTTGGAAACAGTTGATGTTGGTGTGAACAGCATTTCCAGTAGTTTGTAGACCGGTATAGAGATATCTCACTGTTTTCAGTAAAAAGAAAGTCTTAGTACAGGTATGCATGGTAGGGCTGCGCATTCAGTGACCTTTTTTTGAAGACCCAAACCCTGAGAATCCCATTACAGCAGCCATCTCATCGTCCTCTTCAAAATTAAGTTCTTCCTCTGCCTTTCTCTTCTTCTCTTTTAGCTTTTCTTTTTTGTACGCCTTTGCTTTTTCCTCCTAAAAAACAACATAATTAAAAACAAATCAGCTGTAAGGTTGGAAGAATAGCTCAGTGAGATCATGGATAGTTTCAGCTATCAGGAAGTGTACTTGTCAGTGAGCTTTCAGTGCTGGTCCCAGAGCAGATATGTCATAAAACTTTTCTAATGTGGTTTACAAAGTCAAGGTGTAAGTAAAGCATTAACAAATGTATACAGACTTAAACCAATCAACAAACCCACCGGCTCATTTCAAAAGAAACTAATACAAACCTCTTCCCGTAACTCCTTCATTCGCTCCTCAAAATCGTACTCCTTCTGTTTCTCCTCAAGCTTCTTCTTATTGACCTCGAATCGCTTTTTAACTTGGTCCAACGAGGAGCGTTCTACTCGCATTGACATTCCCAGGTTTCTCTGGTCTAGAAGATGAGAGCAAATGCTTTATCATATGTATCACATTAAATTTGGTAAAATAAAAAATAATTAAGCTCAATACTCACGCTTTTTTCCATTGATATGATCCAAAAAGTTAATGGAATCTTTTACAACACAATCACAAACATTGCAATAGTACCTGAAAGAAGCCACATAAGAAATCTGATTAAAACCAACTTCAGCATTTTCCTTGCACATATTTAGAAGTTTCTTGTGTAGAGGCTCCCTGTCTTAACAAGATCATTACATGACACAAACAGCACAAGCATTACCAATAATCTAATTCCTTTGCCAACTTAATAATTAGTCATTTTCTGGAACATAGCCCCAGCCCTTGACAGTATCTGAGTACCAAAAGAGAAATACACAATTATATATAATAAATATATACAAATCAGTTTAAAAAACCCCAATGTATCGCTTAACAGTTTCAGTTTATAGATTGTAATGAAAGACCAAGCAGAGCCAGTTCTGGTTCAGCAGACAGGGTTATATCAGGTCTATATCAGTGGGACTCAGCAGTGAAACAGTACAATTATGAGAAGTATAAGTGCATTGATGACCCACCCGCCCATCTCAGCCTGTGGTGTGGTCTTTGTGATGACAATGGTCTTGCCAAGTTTGGATTCCAAATCCACCTTGTAGTCTCTGTGACGGAGGAGCTCTCGTTTAACTGGTGGCGTGGGTTTGCCTGCAGAAATAGAGAAAGATAGGAGTGAATTAAAATCAGTGCTAAATATATTGCTCAAACCTTGATGATGAGTTTAGAATGAGAAAATGACAAAGTAACATGGATAATAAAAGTTATTTAGCTACTTTGTAAAAAAAACATTTAATTGAAACATTGATCCATAGCAACTCATTGTATATGATTACAAGGCAAGAAACTAAGGGTTAAAAGTTTTCTCAGGTGCCTGACCATGGCAACCCCACCTCAAGGTAAGCTACAACTGCCCAATGAATAAAATGTGCTTACCATCTTTTCTCTCCCTTTCCTCTGTAAGTCGCTTTTGGGCCAATTGTTCGTACTCATCTTTATTCCACTTGCGTCGAAAATCATTCTTTGTCTATGAATAAAAACAATGAAAATATGGAAACAAGCATTTAATGGCAAACTATGTGGTACTTATAAGAACATATGTGCACTGGTCTTTGACCCCAATACACATAAAAACATTAAATCACCATCATTTTACAGTGAATTTAATTTTTTACAGTAAAAATTAAATAATAAGTAATTAAAACTAGTTTTATAGTAATACAGATGTATATATCTACAAGCTTTGCAAACCAGGATTTAAGCAATTTGCCTATTTTATGGCAGATCCATTCAAGCTCTGTTCAACTACAGATCATCTACAGACTCTGGTCCAAGGTTGGGCTCCGGTAAGGCCACTTAAGGACATTTAAAGACTTGCTCTAAAGCCACTCAAGTATTGTTGAATTCACTAAACCCTGAACTTGATGAGGATGTTTTCCTCAAGAATATTTCAGCATGTATCGTTACAATTACTCACGAACACAAAACTATGCGAAAAAGTCGTTCTGTTAGCACATATTCTGTTATAGAACCGTTACCTTTAAAAGAAAATAAATCGTTTTCACACAGGGTAAAGGACGTAGCTGCCCTTTCATATATTGCACTGTCTTCGGGTGCCGCCGGACCCACCTCGACCTTGTACGTGTCACGTTTTTGCTTGATCACAAGTTAGCAAACTAAATCCATTTATAAATATACTTATTAAACACTGGAATAAAACTGTGATGTGCCTTCTTTTTTTCGTTGTGTTTTATTCTCCAAACAATTAAAAGAGCAAAAACAACACAAGCTAGCTAGCACTGTTGGGTTTCCATTCGAGATACACAGCTGTTGTAAATATACACACTAAGCACTGCAATATTAAATAAATTATTATCGTATTTATGACACAAAGTCTTTGTTATATTTATTGTCTAATTCTCTATTAGTACGGCAAGCCAACCAGTTGCAGTGTACTTGTGTAGCTGGATGCATCGCTGGTCGCATCAATCAACGCTTCGTATCACACAACTGACCGTATGGTTTTATTTATTGTTTTATTTAGAAGCATGTATATTCGATCATTCTAGAGTACTAAACAGATTATATCTTCAAAATAATTACATACCCCACTGCTGGACGCCATGTTGCTTCACAGATACAGCTATTGCTCTCTGGCAGTGGAAGAAAGAAGAAACTATTTCAAAATAAAAGCTTCACACCAGCCAAAGCTAAACGATGTTGGATTTGCTTTTCGGTGTTTAATTACAAATAAAAAGTCTGGCATTCAACATTCATTGTTTAAACTAGTTAAAGTTACATATTCCTGGGATCTTTAAGCTTTGATTGTTTGTGTCTGTGTGCCTGTGTGTGTGCGTGCGTGTATAAAATTATAAAATATTTAACTTGTAGTCAAATCACATAATGTTTAATAATTTCATCCGCTAACAATCCTAACTGTGACAATAGTCAATCAGGGAGTATTGAGCAACATGCACTATTTACTGGACAGTCTGCTTTTGAAACACGTCCATATTAAATACTGCTAACAGTAGTAACCAAAGAAACCCAAGATGATGATTTGCTGCTGTAATTGTGTAGCTCCGCCCTTGATGCACCTGATGCTGATTTAAAGCTTTTTCAACCTATGCGGCCTACTAGGTGCCACGTTCAGCATGACAACACACATTGAAACTCTACTACAAAGCCCTTTGGAATCAAGGTCTATTTTAACTGTGCATTATTCTTAGGTGTAAGTAAAGGAATGTGCAATTCTAACTTTCTTGTTTTTAGGGGTTTGTCCTTTCCCCTTTGGCCTAACACCCAAGACTTACCCCAAGACGTGAGGATCAGAACACCTCTTCCCCCTGGTAGCCCAGAGCCCTGGCTTCTCCCAGGCTGCAGCTCGGTATATGATAGCCTGGTAAGGTAAGAAGGTAAAGGTCTAAGCTGTTTCCAGCGAGATCAAACTCTATTTTAGATTGAATGCCCTGTTGTGTAGTTTGAAAGTAAGCTTTAGTGTTTGTCTGCAGTAGTGTTTTCTAGTATTTGTGGTTATTTAGCAGTAGAACACCTCAGTCATCACACTTCACTGAAGAACGGAACTTCTCAACCATGTGCAAGCCTCGCAGGTCTTAACTTGTAAATACTTCTACACTTTATAACTACTGCTAAACGTGTATATTTACTAACACTTATGTTTTAATCAGATCATCTATTCTTGAGAGATGTATCCTCAAGATTTCTACAGCTAATGTTGCTGTTGGGACTGAAGATGTAGATAAGAGGTCCGGTTTACATTTAATGAGGTTTAATTCTTAAAATGAACATTTGTTGTTATTATTAGTGTTTGGCTTTCTCCATATTTCTCCCTCCATCCCCATTAGATCCCCGTCGAGGCAACGGTGGTATAACACTGCTGACCCTTCCAATTTTGAAACTAATGAGTCGGTACTTAAGCGCAGACAGAAGCAGATTCAATATGGAAAGAACACATGTGGCTACCAGAACTATCTGAAGCAGGTGCCAAAGTAAGACTTACTTCAGCTCTACTGAACTGTGTAAAGAAGTTCTCATAGAATCAATAAAATGCTTTTGATTTGGGTCAGTGTCTTTACAAGTTTGAGTGCTTATTTATTGAATGTGTGTACACCGTGTATTCTCCAGTTCCAGATATTAAGAAACAACTTTTAAAGAGTTTTCTTTGAAGACAACTCAAACCAACAACTAGAGCGATTTCGTTTTCCTGTCACTTGATTAGAAACTACATTCTGTGAAATGCTGTTAGTTTCTTTTGCTTGATCAATTATGTCTGAATTTACACAATTCCCACAGACTTCTGCAAAATAACCATCGCCTGTGTATTTAATTATATTTAACTTTTAATAAAACTTATTTTAGGCGTCTTCGGATACCTGGTTTCCACCCTTCCACTCCCAACAAATATCGCAAATACAGCCGACGATCTTGGGACATGCAGGTCAGGCTTTGGAGGAGAGCCTTGCATGCTTGGGATCCACCTTCAACAATTCAAGGAAATCCTGAAGAAAATGATCCAGTCGATCATCTGTATGTATGTTCACACTGGAAAGTGTTTAAATGTAGGGTTTTGTTGTACATGACCAGGTTAATGTTTGATAAAATAATAATTTGTGCTTAAACTGTTGATGTATAGTTGGGTCAGGTCTTGTACAGTCTTTGATACTTTACCTTTTTATTACAATAGGGATTTTTTTTTATTCATTAGTAATTTGATGCCGTTGCTTTTAGGCAGAGTTTGCTTGAGCAGATGAATACCGATTTGGGTGATGAGAGCCGAGGAAGAAAGGACATGATGAATACATCTGCCCATTCTCAACCACCTTCAGGTTCCACTAATGGTTTCTGGAAGCCTCTTGCTCAGGTGACGCCCAATTTCACCTTTACTCTTTGTACCATGTATAGCGTGTTTTTGTACAAGCAAAACCACAAATATTGAACTACATTGTCCTTAGGCATGCTTTTTGTCCATGTAGGTGGATTTAACTGGCCAACAGAGCCAGACTTCTGGAGTGGCTTATGCATTTAACAGTCACTTAACTGCTGAGGAGAATGTTCTAGGATGGCTAAGATTTCTTTTGGAGACTGACGCCACATGCCATGATGCTGCCCCACAGCCCCTTTGGAGAGTTTACTGACATTTCCATTTAACGTGCATGGTTTCAACATGTGTACTTTTTTTGTCAGACAGCATTCAAAGCGTATAATAAATGCATTTACGTCTCGGTTTATGGCACAGAGCACTTTATTGGTTGGTCACAAAGCACACGTTTAAACAAATTCAATGTCATTAAGTTGAAGTTGTTAAACCCACTTCTCTTCACTTGTATAATTTTGTTCAAATTTTAATTTGTTGAAGTTGTCAAATCACAAGTTGTAATAATTAGTGTAGACTCTTGTTCACCTCCAATGCAAACACCTTTTGGTTTTCCCTGTCTTAAAGCACTTTTGTTTACAGTTCACCATTTGCAGTTGTGAGTCTCTTCCCCTTTTTGCACTTTTGTCAGACTTGGTTGTTGTTAATTGTTGATCTTCTTTTCTACTTTGAGTATTTTTGTATACCCCAGTAGTTGAAAACTAATAAAGGTTTGTTCGATGTTTGACTTTGTAATGCTGATGGTATGAAAGATGGGAAAGCAATAAAATATGCAATATATTTTACCAGTGGAACAAAAACACCGAACAAGATATAAAATACTTTTGGTATTGACTGGAGTACATTTGGTCACAGTTGTGACCATTTAATTCTTATAAGATCAATTACATGTGCATGATAACTAGAGTATAAGTTAAAATAGTTTATGACTAATAACCTTATAATTTAACTTTAAATCATTATTTAAAATATACTTGTCTACCTGTAAATAACTTGCGCTTATATTTTATGCAACTATTGCCAATGTTCTCTGTTAATACAGTTAATTATCATTATGTAAAAAGCTGATTTCATATTTTATGTTGAAACAGCCAAAATATTGCATGTGCTCAGATTGTGCAACTGTAAGCAGCTAATTAGCTAACATGTATAGAGATGTATAACATTGTCTACTGACCTTCTTTTGAAACTGAAACTATGCTAAGAAAAGTGTTAACATTTACAGAATTTTGGTCTTCGTGTTGTACTCATAGGAATTGTGTGTGCCTTTTTCATATATAAATCATAAAGAACATGTGTTATATACGTATTTATGGAGTTTGATCCAAATTATTGATTTGACATAGTTTTATGCCAGGTGTCTTTCCTGAAACAACTTTCTTATTTATCCAGACTTGAGACCAGCACTGCAATGCTCTAGTTTGTGCATCCGTGAGGCTCGGTGCTGGTGTGCTAGTATAAAATCCTACTGTGCCTCCTGATTATACCTACAAAAGCCATTTCTAACGCACAGTCAGAAACTGAGTACACATACACATTCTAACTAAATGGATCATTTTTTTGTATATTAGTTTTTTAATGATTTAAGAGTGCGTGTAGAACTGGTGCTCAGTAATCACAATTGACTTGTCCATTAAGGTTCAATTTACAGGGTTTGGTTTTGGCCTTTATTCACTTCTGTCTGCCTTGTGCCAGTTGCTCCGGACCCACCGCAACACACATGATTAAGGAATAAAATGAAAATGACTAGTAAAGAGAAAAATCCAGTACCCTGCAGATCCCCAAACCGGACCTGCCGGGCACCCGTATCGCGCCTTTCTGCATGTGCCTGTTTACTAGAGCAACTGGACCGATCGGCAGCATGGAGCGCGCGCTTCACGCACCCGCTGCCGTCGTGCTCGAACCCAGCGCGAGTTCTCGTAGCAGTGTACCGGGTACGCGCATCAGCGGGGGCGGGGGGCAGCGCGCACCTCTGCAGATGCATACTACTGAATCTGTACAGCCGACCGTGCCTATTGTACCAGAGGCAAAAATACCGTATGTCCGAATGCGACCAACATATACACACAAACCAATGACTGTTTGCTTTGGTTTGCTTTAATTTGAACCTCGACTGTACGCGCGTGGCTCCTTGAGGAGAATGGAGATTCACAAAAGCGTGCTATGGGTTAGCCAGTCCAGCTAGCTGTTGTGTCTGAACGGCTTGATCTGATGCGAGCAATAATAGACCTGCTGAGTGTATCCGTGAACGGCGGCCTGATGAGATGAACTGAGATATATCTTGGATGCTCCGGGTTTAATTATGCCAAGGTAAGGTAGACATACAGGACACTGCTGTGCATTTTAAATGAATTTCGGTGCACTGCTTGTCAAGCCTAGACAGGAATATTTTGCTAGGTTAAATACGTGACCGGTCGGTAATCTTAAATGATATAGTGTTGTGTTTTAGAAATGCATGTTTTGTTTTATGCAGGGTTTGGATGGTTTGCTGGATATGTTGGCTTGTCTTGCCAGTTATGGTTGAATGGCTGGTTAGAGGGCCTGTGCTGCTTTCTAGGTAGATCCAACCTCTTGCTCGTGCACACTAACATAGCTGAATCTTATTTACTAGCTTCTATTTTCATGTCTTAGCATGTTTGTGTTCGAACAGGTTGAGTTTGGAATATGGTGTTTAAATGAGCCGTGTTTGTGTGGACTGGTACCTCAGTGTAAATGGACTGTGTTTATGTGCACAGCTATGTGACAGACCGAGCGGCCCGCTATCACACCTACTGCCTAATAGAAATATTTCTCTAGTGCTAGCTGCTTTTACTGCTAACATTTAAGCAATAATATAAAGAAAATTACAGTGTGTTGTTTTATAAGACGAATTCTTTTCGTTTTGAGTCGATTGGCATTTGGCTTGATCGCACAATTGTCGCTAGCAATCAGGCTAAATAAATAAATCTGATCTAGTATTTGCTTTCTGTCTAGCAGGTAAATATTCACGCATGTGTGTTTTTTATTTTATTGCACCTTATGAAATATGAATGTAAACAGTATTCTTAAGATGATTTAGCTGGTTTTACATGTCTGCCAAGATGAATGCCCGACAGGCTGCCATTTGACTGGGTTCTCAACCCACCGTCACTTCCGTTCATTACCAGTTCTTATATATAGATCCACAGACTGGTCTACAGTTCCAGAGACACATTTCCAAATCATACTTACACTTGTGTGGGGTATGTATTTTATTTGTAATGTTTTCACAGTAATTGTATTTTCAATCTGGCTTTTTAATTGCTTGTTCACACCAATAACAACTGCATGGAACAGTGGTCGTTTGCCCAGGGACACCAAACACTTTATCTTTTGCTGAGGGAATATAAGATGGTCAGAAATTCACCAGGCACTTAAATTACTATACGAGCCATACATGTATTTTGTATAAAATTGCAAAAGATAAAGCACGACTGATTTTTTAAGTAGCCTTTGTGAGGAACGATGGCTTAGTGGGTAATACTGTCAACTCACAGCTTGGAGGTCTGGGTTTTTTTCTGTCTGGAATTTGCATGTTCTCCTCATGTCAACTCTGGGCGAGGTGAATTGAGATACAAAATTGTCCATGACTGTTCAATATAACCATGTGTAATGACTTTAAATCATTGGTATTGTGAAGTTGACTGTACAGTATGATACATTACAAATATGTTCTCATAATTGTACGTTTCAACATTAATACTAAATTGCTGCATGCAAAATCATAAAAAATCAATCAATCACAACCTAAATTAGACATCAGTGGGATTTCATGCCTGATCAGCCCTATACAGGTTGTCTCACAGCTTCTCAGTTAGGTTAATGTCTAACATATGACTTTCAACCAATATTATATCTTAAACCAGCCTAGTACTGCAACCAGTACTTTAGGACTGCATTGCAGTTAGAGCAGATGATCATGATTTGCCACATCCGTTTTAAAGCTAAATGGTAATAAAATCCTGCTTTATATCAGTCAATGTGTTAATTGAATTCAGGAGAAACTGTTACTCAACACTTTCTAGTTTTAAGTCATTATTACTTTTATAACAGTAAAGTGTAGCCGTGGCCTGGTGGTTAGAGAACTGGGCTTTTGATCAAACAACTTTGAAATGCACCTGATGAATAAATCATTTTGGGCAATAAACATAACCTGTGATTCTGTCTGCGATGTGTTTCCAGGTTGTTGTCATTATGACATTTGAAACTGGTTGG
>JAYDZG010000014.1:15303338-15316366 GCA_034509265.1 Microcambeva bendego | reverse complement strand
AGAGAGAGAGAGAAAGAGAGAGAGAGAGAGAGAGAGAGAGAGACACACAATGCAACATCCATAACTATAATAAATTAATAGAACCAATATAATGTTTGTACCACTAGAGGGCAGTCCGTGGTAGAAATGTGCTTCTAGTCGGGGTGCCTGCTGGACCTCTGAAACAAGCCCTGCAGTTCTTTGTTCAAAAGTGCTGGGAGGACAACAGGGGTGCAGCTTCTGAATCCTGACAGGATCACTTTTACCTGAAAGAATAATCTGACTTTCATCTTAAGACCAACATAAAATGTAAAAGCTTGTTATATTCTTATAACGACACAGACTTATAAATACAGACTTGTTCTACATACACTTTGATTTTGTGCAACATTGTCTACCATCTGCCAAATACTTATTTAGAGCCCCGTGAGGTCCACCAGGACACCCCATGCATTAAAACAATACCTGATAGAAATGTTGCCGTTTGGAAGCAGCCCCGTCTGATAATTAAAAAGTGTGCCAGCCCTTCCCCCTGCACTGCTTTGCAAACAAAGGTTGTGAAAATGATCCATTACCCAACTGCCCCCTCCCTCCTTTCTTCACACTGGCTCAGACATGTGGTGCGCCTCCCTGGGCCTGCACATGTGCCCCCAACAGAGCTCCAGCACAATAGGGCTTCCTTTGCCCCTCCTTCTCCCACCCAGTATCTTTAATTACTCAAGATAAGAGGGCTCTCTCGACGGGCCTACTAATCCAGCACGGAACCCAGCCCGGTGCAGAATCATTTGCCCCCCTCAGTGCATAAACATGATAATATTATTATTAAAATGAGTGTATAGTTTAATTTTACTGGTCTCTTCTCATCCTTCCTTACAGCTAAAATTGCTTTACATACAATCTTAACACACAAATAATTATACTGGATTTTTTTTATCTGTCTTTTCCAGCAGTTACTTTACTTAGTGTTCATCAGAGCTTCTTCTTAAAGTTATTCATTTCTTTATTTATATTTGTTCACTTTTTCCTGTTCACCTTTTCTAATCGATTTTGAGTTTTCTTTGTTTCTTTAAACAATTTTCTTTCATTTTTGATGTAACTTTTACACTTTTATTTATTAAATTTTATTGAGTTTGTGTCCAAGTGTGGAAATCTTGCTTTCATTCTTTTTGAATACATCAAGTGTTTTTTTTATTTAGGATCGAATAATGTACAGCATGATCAGTGCCATGTCTCCTCGTCTCTCTTTTTCCATTTATTTATTTTCCTTTTTTGCTCCTGCCAGGAAATTTAAGATTGTAAGGGAAATAATTATAAGGCGAACGTACTTCCTGACCATCCTGAAGCAAAGCTTGAGCTCCGTGTATTTTAAAATCCTCTCTTTTTGAGTAGCACAAACCTAGAGTTTGGGTTTTAAGCTCTCTGATCTTTGAATAAAACAAACCACAGCCCTCAACTGTTTGCTCTTTATTTGCTTAATGCTGTTTGGTGACAGGAAAGAGAGTCACGCAGAGCAGGAATCTCCTCCATTGTCTCGGGTACAGCATATGAAGGAGGGGGGGAAGAGACGGGGAGTGAGAACAAGCAAGGGAGGGCACCGCTACCCCCCTCCACACCCAATCGACCCCCAAGCCATACCCTTACACACCAACCTTTCATGTGCAATGACTCCACACATTCATACGAATCGCCTTCCAACATAAACTATTTCAATTTACTTTTTATTAAAGAAAGAAAAAAAGAAACTTCTCAGATTTTTTTGATCATTTTATTTTTAAGGATTTTATCCAAATCGTGTTCTTCCGCATCGTCTCTCTCCTACACAAATACAGGCTTTTAAATAAAACCATAGATCACTGAATGAACTCTTACAGGTCTACCAAATTCAAGATCAGCAGACATTGGTTGCAATGTGCAACATTATCTCGGTGGAAAATCAAAATCACTGCCGCCAGACAGCAATAGTTACGTAGGAAGAATAAGCAGTGGTAAAAATATTATCTAAAGTAACAGATGAAACTAATGGTTACATATTGCACACCCAGAGAAGCTTCACGTTACAACTGAAATACTAAACAGTGCCTACATCTGTTACAGTGAACAATTCATCTACCTACCTACCTACATACATACATAAAAACAAGACTTCAACAGAAAATAGCAATAAAATGAAGTTATAAAAAAAACAAAACAAAAAAAAGTGGAACGGGAAGGAATCTAATGGGAATAAAGTCTTGCAGAATCAACACACTGAGGTAGTTCAAAGTTCAGGACTAGCACAGGACGATTTTAATCCGGAGTCCAGTAAAGTGGTTCAAAAGCTTTTTGTTTAGCAGGACAACATACATGGACACTTTGGTACTGAACTGAAAATGTTGTCGGTTCGCGTCTCCAGTCTACAGTTGGGCCCCTGATCCAGGCCTTCAACCCTTAAATTGTATCCAATCATCCTTGGAAGTCGCTTTGGACAAAAGCTTCTGCCTGATGTTACAGATGTAAGCGGTCTTTGAGCTGGTTTGTGTAGTGACCATGTAACCCTGAAGGAAGTGTAGTGTAATCTTCAGTTTTAATTAACGGCTGGCTCTCGGCCGCTCTATGATGACACAGGATAAAATCAGACTTTGTGTTCCATGTTCAAGATAAAACTGTTTTGGTCCAAACCCCCCGACGTGCATGTAAAGGAATCAGAAAAACACACTTCAGTTACTTCGTAAAGGGAAGCATAAGCAACAGGATTTCCCCTCCGGTAGCATGTAGTGAAGCTATTGGTTTACGTTCTGTACTAAGGCAGTGTGGTCATCTGTGAATACATTTCAGCAGGCTTAGTATTTTCCCACCAAAAGAATCACGATGAGCTTTAAGTTTTGAGATTTGTCTGTGGCAACTACACACACAATGCTGGTAAGGTTTCATTGCTCTTGGTTGACATTGAACGAACGGTCTGCGATTACATTTATCGTAGGGTGATTAGTATTGAATACAACTCCATAAGAAGCTATTTCAATTGCATTACAGTAAGGTTGTCTATGCTGGTGGCTTAGTGTGGTCATCGCTTTAGGGTAACAAGGAAAGAACTGGTGCTGGTGAAACATGTGAGGGAGCAAATAATTGTTACAAACAACATGACAGTCTGGCCATTTGGAATAACTGGCATCACACACATCTAACATGTTCTTGTTAAAAAAAAATAATACAATGAAATGAAACACTGCCATGATCAACTGACTTTCAAAAGCTGTTACCTAAATGAAGCTCATTAACTCAACTCTTGTACATCAGAAAGTTAAATATGAATTCCAGACGTTTAATGCTCGTCTGGGATGAAATGTTTCCACAATTTTAAACACACACATGTGAGGTATTGAGTACGGTTTTCAAAAAAAAGAATAAATATGAAGCTGTTAATGTGCAATGATCATCCAGTACATGTAAACTGATGCAAGAACGGACGTGTGTCAGAAGTCCAGTACCTGCCAGCCAGCAAGCTTTAAATCACAGTGTTCCTGTCAGTGGGCGCACCCTAATTTGTTAAAAACTATAAAAGGGCTTCAAGCACTAAAAACATCTGTCACCTGACATTTAAAAGCAAAAATAAATAAATGTGATTTAACTGCTCTAATTAGTTCTGTTGAGTTGTGATGCTGCAGGTCACTGCTTTTGGTTTACTTGGGGTCTTTTCCTTTCTTAATGACATGTTCGACCAAATTGATGAAGTAGGTGCTTCTTCATATTTAGTTTTTAGCTCTATGAAAGGAATTATACCTTTTTAATGACATCACTATTCATCCCTAATGCTCAGAAACTTATACTTAAGAGCAGATTTAAATCTTACATTTCTTCTTAAAGCTTACAATATTTTGGTTATTTTATATGTTTGTAATTGTTGGTAAAGGCTGACAATGAAAATTATAACACAATGAATGACTACAGTCGTCTGGTCTGACTTAGGATTTCCCAAATGTCAAAGTATGATGTTTATCTGATCGTTTAAATCACCGACGCTGTTGCATTCTGATTATTCGTGTCCCAGAGTTGAAGTACTGAGTTAGCCTTAAAATCAGTAGTAAAGCTGAACATCTAACTGCATTAGACCATCATGAGGTGAACGAAGTTCAGTTGTGTGAGGTAATGTGAACGAGCCACAGTGACTAAAAGGATGAGGTAAAAGACAATGAAGTAATCTTTCAACATAGGAAGCTTAGTAGGAGTCCCCCCCCCCTCCTCTGAGCTACAGAGATGGGAGGACAGATGCCTCTGTCCCACAGGGTCTCCCTCCATCTGCCTATGGGAAACCAGAGGGACAGGTCCCTTAACCAAATGCTGAGACCACAGTGGAAACAACCATCTTTAAGCATAAAGCACACTACACAATCAAGAAGCACTAGCGCTGACCATAAGGTACCGGGTTGAGTTTCAAGATGCATGTTACTACCCAAACAATGTTTAAGAATCTAACTGGAGAAGAAGTGAGGGTCTACTGTAAAAGTTTTATGGTTATGTTGACCTAACATGATCAAGGAAAACATGCTGGTTATTTTTGGAATCCTACACCGTACTGTAAAATAATAAATGTGCAATGATGCAATATTAAAGAGTATTTTGTGTAAACTTATTATTAAAGTTGAACCAGATGTGTAATAATTGATGTTATTTGGGAAACCGCGGTACCGTATTCTACTTGGTGAATGATCAAGTATAAATTAAGCCATGTTTTTAAAAGTATAACTGGCACCCTGTAATACATGCATATATTCGATCTTTGAGTTTTTTTTTTACTTACTTACTAAAGGGTTCCTGCAAATTCTAAGACTATTTTGCAACTAGGGAATCTATATTGCTCCAAGTATGCTGGCGTAGTGTGCATTAGGCATGACGTATGAACACCTTCAAAACGGCTCACAGATAAACATGTAACAAATGTACTTCATACAAACATCAGCTGGATCAATGGCATTGCTTTTTTTTTCTTTCAAGTAATCTGTTCATCTCCGATATGTGGCTTGTCCGGGTAAGCGAGCCCAAACGATACCGGAGACGAGTTTCTTGGTCATAAAGCCATTGTTAGACTTAAGGCAGCAGCATCAAAGGACGACACAGTAATTCCAGTGTGAAATTTCAAGGACGCCTTAGTTTCTTAGTTTAAAAAAAGTTTTAAGACCTGATCTTCATGATTTCTCCTCTTAAGGCTTTATATTGTACCAAAATGCTCCGCTTGGACATTTCAGAGTTTATAATATACAAGTGTCGTGCAGCACCACTCCGTATCCTTCACACCAGCTGAACTGGCTCGCTTCAGTTTTTGTGAGAAGGTCCTGGTAAAGCAGGCATACAAGTTTTTTTAAAAAATCCAACACGTCGGCTGGCTTCAAGTTAATACTATGACCTTAGAGGGATCTGCGGCATTGTGGGCCTTTTGTTTGGAGAGTCTGCGCCGCTGAGTCAGTGTGGACGTTGCTGAGGAGGTAGGAAGAGCAGAAGACAATGGAAGGCCCAAGTTCAGCCTGCCCTCCCTCTCCTGGCGTCACCTGTCGAAGCAGCTCGCTGTGAAACCATGGTGGGAGCTCAGGTAGCCGTTGGTGTACGCCAGGCTCATACACGGCCGTGGTTCTGCCGCCATGCTGACCTGCATGGTGAGGGGCCCCTGCAGAGGAAGGCCACACAGCCCCGATGTCAAGCTCGGGAATGAAGAGAACGATGAGGCCTGCATGGAGGACGAGAGCAGGCTGGCCTGATGAGGCTGGAGGTATTCCCTGGTGCCTACCGCGCTGACGGCCTGGCACTCCGCCAGCATGTGCAGCTGAGCCAGGGCCGGCGAATGCTGGGACAGTGGTGGGTAGCTGCCGGTCTGAATGAGTAACTGCTGAGATGATGAAGGGTGTCTTTGCAGGACTGAGGGAGCTGGGCCGGATGATGGATGAGCCTGAGGTTGTACGGTTTGGCTGGATGTTGGTGGGGACTTGGTCTTGTTCGCTTCTTTAACATCGTTGTCATGTGCACTGAAAAAAAAAAGATGGTTACATTTGAGCAGATCTATACAGGAAGCTTCATATTTAATGTGAAGTTAAATTTGAATTCTGTAACTGGATAGTAACCGTTAGCTACACAGTAGAAACACAACATTGAACAAGAGCCTAGTGGCTAGGGTACAGGACTAGTAATCCGAAGGTCACCGGTTCAAACATCCCCACTGCCAGGTTGTTGATTTTGGGCCCTTGAGCAAGGCCCTTAACCCTCATTGCTCAGACTCCCCCCCCCCCATCTGTAAACGCTAATATATGCTATCTGAGAAGCCGGACAAGAGAAACTGAATAAAAGATTGCAAAGCTACCACTAAAAAAAAAAAAAATAATCAAGAAATCCCCCCTAGGGTTCAACTCGAGTGCCCTTCACTAGCAGAAACTGACAAACTGGACATACTAACAGCTAGATACCAGTAAAAATGCACTTAAGTGTACATCAAAATGTACCAGTGTAGTACAGAGACATAACAAATATGAACATAAGAGTGATGCTCTTACATCAGCATGAGCTGAATGCACTGAGTGAGGTGGTCCCAGGAATAGCCAGTGAGCAGGTGGAGCACCGTGGTCCAGCTGGGGGAGATCTGCAGGCAGATGCGAGATGCTGCAATGCAGGCTGCAGCCACTTGAGAGGGCCTGAAGCTCAGGAAGGCGTGGTCTGTGGCAAAACAAGCACGTGTTCAGTCTGACGAAAGGTACATTTAGATTACAGCCTAATCACTAATAAATAACAATCTAAAAACATTGTGTCCAATAGTCAATGACCGCTGTACTCACGTAGTACTAATGAATAATTCTTTACATTACATGGTCAGGCCAACAAAACTTTGATGTATAAAACTATCGATGACGGCACATATTTATTTATTAAAGCTGATATTCCCTGCATCACATCAAACCCTCAGGATTTTGTCCAATTGATTCTTTTTTAACAAGAGCTGAATTGTAAATTGAATAAATCCGTTAGGTGTTGGACAACATCACAACATTCGAAACGATCTGCATAATGTAAGCAGTTCTTTAATATTAAAAAGTTACCATGGGATTTTTATTTTTTTTCACCTCCCTTCACCCTTGAGGTCTCTCCTCGGTGGATTGTTGTGGTCCACACACTCAATACAGTTTTGACTTTGGAATCCCTTCATTATGCAAAACTCCTCGTTTTAATCTGGGCTAACTGAAACTAAGAGCCCCTCCCAATGGCAAAGCTATTCAATGACCAACCCCCCGAGAGATCATGAGATTTTGTGTGATATTGTCAACTCGAAGCCTCACCTTGCAGGGAGATCTCCAGGAAATAGTGTGTATACTTGTCCATGAAGGCTTTGGTTTTGGACAGAGAGGTCAGAGGCCAACCGTTGTGAAGGTCTCCCTCCTGCACAGCAGCGTGGAGGTAGTAGTCGATGAAGTGTGCCGGCGTGGGCATGCAAAGGTTCCAGCCGAATGTCTCCAGCAGCAGCAGCTCCATTTTGATGAGGTCACGCTTGTTGAGGGCAAGGTTCAGACTGCACATGAATCCCAATGTATTCAGCTGCTCCAGCTTGGGTACCCGGTCCTCCTTCTCCTCAAATTTACCTACAAACAAAGAATGAGACACTCATTTCCGACATCAGTCATTACAGTTAAAATGTGAAGTGAATAAAATATATTATATTTCCAGCATTGTTTGACATCAAACCATGAGACCTCTCTCACACAGAAATCAATAAAAGAAACAATTAGAATTAAAACTAACATGGTGCATCAGCGATTAAAATAAATTACAATACACTGTATTCGATTTGGAAATTTGCTTGGCACTAACATGTTTCCTGCTTATACACATGATGCACATTTAGTTGTATTAAAACAACCTTCAAACTGTATCGCTGGTCCATTGATGAACACAAGAGATCTCATAAAATGATTGCTTGCATACTGAAGTATCTGGAGGTCAGATCCGGCAGTTGGTGGAGGTTGTTTTACAGTAAGCATTAGTTTATTTGTAGAAAAACACCGCCCTGGAGCATTGAACATGAAAGCACACCTACGCACTGGAACCATAATTATCTGAATAATTGTTAATGATAGTTCTGCTTCGTCAGATTGTTCCAGCTAGACAGTTCAGTTCCTCCAACTGGAAAACATTAAGCTACAAGTCAAGCGATGATCATGAGAGCATCAGACAGAGAGGGCATTTGTACGTGTGAACTTCAGATACCAACGAGTGACAAACAATCTGAAGCAATGTTCCACAGAAAAACAAAATCATCAGAATTAAGTCGCTCCAATTTGGCATGACACTTAATCATTGGGTTATCTTGTTAAAAAGTCTTTAAATTCACTCAAATTTCCCCAAAAGATCTACACTGGCTCTTGATACTTTTCACCCAATTCATTAAGTTTTTCCACTAAATCACTACAAACATACTCAATCTTCCAAATGAACCGATTTATTCGGGTTTTAATAGACATAGTTCCACTAAAAGAATCCAACAGGGTGCCAAAGCATCGCAGGGCTTTGAGCCACAGTCTCAGACCAAATCAATCTCACGCAAGAAAGCCAGGTCAAACGTGCAAAATAAACGATTAGAAAAACATATTGGCTTTAAAATATACATTTATTTTACCAGGCTTCAGTGTTTGTTCATTAGGATTTTAACGTCATGTTTGGTTCCATTCATGAGGAGGCACAAGGCAGTTACTCATTACACAAGTTTAACATAAGCACAATCATGGGCAATTTTGTATCTCTTATTCACCTCCCATGCATGTTGTGACTGGGGGAGGAAACCAGATCACCAGTCGCACATCCACACAGAGACATTTACATTATTTAGCAGACGCCAAAGCGACTTACATTACTTACAATATACAGTCTGAGCAATGAGGGTTAAGGGCCTCGCTCAATGGCCCAACAGCAGCAACCTAGCAGTATGGGATCAAACCCAAGACCTTCTTGCTCGAGACGACAGTCAGAGTTTAGCGTGAAAAGACCGAGCGTCAGACCACGCCATCACCTTAAATCGCACCCCAGATGAACCTTTAATTGAAGTTTTTGTTCCATTTAGTAGGTGCAGCATTTGCATTAACAGAATTTTGAAACATTGAAACTATTGTTTCACCAAAAGCCATCATGTACATTGCTAAAGAACTACAGTTGGAGTCAACGGTAACGTTTATTAAAGATGAAAGAACAGGAGGACGTCTTGTGAGCCTCACTTCACACATTTTTCAGTTGGAATTTCAAACATCGCAATCTCAGATGTCAGTCTGCCAGCCTGAACAAGCAATTATCAGCCAGACCAGGACAAACCTCTGATCTCTCATTCCTTTCACATACCAGAAAGTGTTTATAAAACTAGCGATGTCTGATATTCGCTTGCCTTCTCAGCCAGCCATGATATCCAGATAAGATTGTGTTCAGTGCAGCAGTAGCTCAGGTGGTTAAAGTAACCAGACAAGGTTGCCAGTTCAATTCCTTACCGTTAAAGCCCTGAGCTTACATGGTATTCGCGCATGGCTTTGAATAAATTCTATAAATGTAACTGTTCGTGGTCGTACCCATACATGACGTAGAAGGAAGCAGTTTGCAAGACTTTTTTTAATGAAGGAAAAACCAACCAGCCTGTAGTTACGCTTTGTTTGGCTGAAATTCCTTTCCTCTGCTGGTTTCCCCTCCCTCTTGCCTCCCTTTTGTGCTAGGTGTTAATATCTTTATGGCAAAGTCCTGGCTCTCCTGTATTACTTCCCCTGCAGTTGGATGCTCCATCAATAAAGGCCCGCTGACCTTCGACCTTTGTGGCTCAGGCCTGCGCATTCACATAGGGCCCCTGACTTCAGATAAGGATCGAGTGTGAAGGAGACTCGACTTGGCATACCGGGGGACAATAAAATCCCCAAACCTTCTTCACACCTCGAGTCTTTCCAAATAATGGTTAAACCATTCGGTTGCAAGATTTTAAATAAAAAGGGCAACTGTTTATTGAAAATAAATGTAATAATAATAAAATCAATAAATCGACCATGTATCAATGATTCATAATCAAACATCTGAGGTTAATCTTAAGAACGCAAAAAGGTTTTGTTGCTACACATTTAATCAGGTAAACATCAGGTCTCATTCATTTTAAAATCTTTAATCTAGATCTTCCATGACAAACTGCAATCTTTTACAAAAATATACACACATTCAGACAAAACTCATTGTTTTAAAGATAAAAAGTGTATAATTGACCTAAAACACCACCATTACAGAAGATGCTCGTTTTAAATACATTAGACTATAAAACCTGCCCCTTCAGATGGTTCCCCACTCAAGGAATGTTTTGAGTTCGTTGAATTTCTTAGTGATTTACCAAGGAACTTCATTCACGTTAGCAAAACAGTTGCTTTGCAATCGTTTTCTCCCCCAACTGGGCTTAAGCGCAGACTGAACAAGATTTTTGAGGTTATCTGAGGTGTGTTCATTCATTTCGTTAGCATCAAACCTCAGGGGCGTCCGTCACACTAATCTGAATATCAGGAACCCCGCTGAGCGGTGCGGTTCAAACATGCCCCTCCAGGCTGCCTCCCCCTCCCCCCTTCCTCTCACGGCAGGCATGAGGGGCAGCATTTGGATATTTGACTCTCTCCTGCTTTCTTATATCAAAGACAACCCCAGGCCACGAGGAGCTCTGAATAGCGACTGTGCTGAGCATCGTTTAAATTATAAAACAAAGTAGATCGGTTTTGCATGTGGAGCGCCATGGCACAAAATATTTAAAAACCATTATTAATTTTGTTTAAAATAAAACACAGAACTCTGAAATGCATTGCGTCGAGACCTGCTCCTTACTAGTCAACATGAAAAACCTCATGCTTGGCAGGCGGATACGAGGCAGCGTGGCCTCAGTGGTGCACTGCTCTCCTCCCCCTCACACACAAAAATACAGCTGATAACACCAGACGCAGGGGCGCATCCATGCGTGGACCCCCAAACCTGGCCCACAGTCTGTGCCTAGCCTTTGCTATCAGGCCAGCAAGCTTAGGGAAGTAATTTTCTTCATTAGAGCTATAATTACCAGTGCTTGGTCAGGCTTGGCCTCAAGATGTTTTCTGAGTGAAACGTATGTGAGAAATGTGTTTCACACAAATACAGCTGGAGTTTGGGTGGCGGTACCTTGTCAAAAATTTGCTGAAGCGTTTCCCCCAAGAAAAACATTTCAACCCTTGTATGTTCACAAATACAAACTGAATAAAATTATACATTATCCTCTTGCATAAGAAAATGAACAAAACCCCCAAATCTGTTCTGTCGAGTATAACGCCCTATCTGAAGTGAGCAATTCTCCTCCATTTGTCAAAACAAATAATGTCCCTGGCCTGAATGAAAAAGAAGCTGTCCCCCCAGCGTGGTCCGAAAGCGCCCCTCTATAGGTCATCTCGCGCTCTGCTCAGAAAGCATGAGAACCAACAATAGCAGCAGCCGAGTGAATCAATTCACCCGAGAAGGGAGGGATACTTAAACACGGCCCATCAGCAAGGTCATTATTCATTCAGTCCTATGCAATTCATTAATGTCTACACGCTGCCGATTGCCAGGCAGCCCAAACAACCCCCACTCAGGACATCAAGCACCTTCATGGATGTCAGGAAGAAAAAACAAAGATGTTTTGAGCAAAATAAGCTGAAGCCAAGAGAGCGCTTTGTGTATAATACTGAGTGCAATACTGTTTACAAATGCATTGGCATTTAGAACTAACGGGAACAGTGAACAAAGCAAGTGGGTCGAAATGATGCATTATTTACCATCAAAAACCATTTAGGAAAGACTCCCCATAGAAATCTGAATGAACACGGTCATTGTTTGTGTAAAAGCAGAGAACAGCTTAAGTCCTAAGTAATGATTAATACACGATACGAGTCTTCATATGATATATAAAACAAACAGTAAGTGTGAGCATCTGTAATAAACACAGACGTTATGGTTTATAATCCTTTCAGAGAAATAAAGAACAATGAATAGATCGTTTACACATATGTGTAGCACGATTGAGCAGGAAGCAGTGACTTCTTACAGTCTTGTAAGTTAGTGAGTAAACAAAGTGCAGCCCTACATGAACCCCCATGTTTGATTTGTGCTTCTCCTCCTGTTGTGTAGGTGCAGAAGAAATGGCTGCAGCCGATAACACGTCCCAGGGCATCACGTTAAGCACTGTGACAAGGCCGTCCGGCCTTGGGGGCTTCCTGAGTCATAAATCTTTAGGAAATCCATGGCCATGGTGCTGCTGAGATGCTTTCCTCTGTACCGCCCAGCACATATTCACTCACCAGAGCAGCTGGAGATGCTAAGATCTGAAACGTGATTTGTATATGTGAAAGTTGCCTTGGTGACTAACTGAGGGTCTGAAGGGGCGGCGGAGGTTACCGGCTCTGACGCTCCCAGCTGTCATCGGACACAATACAGGCGCGATGAACGCCATCACGGCAATCGTATGCAGAGCGACGGCTGTAGCATTCCGACACATTAATAGATGCTCTGTGTAGCCCAGATCAAATACGTGTGACGGAAATAGTGCAGTCGTTCCTTTACCAGCAGCACTTTATACCAACGACTATTTCGCAATTTAAAAAGTGTCAGACTGAGAAAAGAAATACCCAAACAAACCATACAGGTACAAAATAATAGTATTTTTCTATTCTCTTATAATTCTTATTGTAGTTTATAGAATAGAAAAATTTTGGTCAAACCCATCCAGAAATGTCAAAACAAACAGTGGGCTATTATTTTTTTTCCATTGTATATCTGAATACTAAGCTTTCAAACAATACTTGGTTAATATTTTATATTTGTTAGGGGTTATTGCCTTATCAGCAGCAGCTTGGCTATTTTATGACATACGCAGATATTAAGAAAAAAAACTATACATCATTATTTGTTCAAATAAATTGTTTTAGACCGAGAGCATCTAAAAGGTTTATCATTTTAACTGGTGGGATCTTAAACACCTCGTTCATGTTCTCTTCTCTATAAAAATGACTTCTGATGGCTGAAAGCTTTGAACATTCTAA
>JAYDZG010000014.1:15207021-15219218 GCA_034509265.1 Microcambeva bendego | reverse complement strand
GATCTCAGGACGATTCAGTGTCTCCAATTAACCTGGTAGCATGTCTTTGGACTGTGGGAGGAACCCGGAGGAAACCCATGTGGACACGGGGAGAACATGCAAACTCCGCACAGAAAGGACCGAGATCGCCTCACCCGGGGATTGAACCCAGGACCTTCTTACTGTGAGGTGACAGTGCTACCCACTAAGCCACCGTGCCACCAACTTAGGAAGGTAAACAAGGCATAATGCTCGATTTTATCTGAGACACACCAACATTTAACATGATGACATGAAAACATTCTGTTTACTAAATAATTCAATGTTTAGATCAGATCAGAATTTATTAACTGACCTTTGGCATTGCTGCGTTTACATTTACTTTGCCCTTCAACATAATTTATTGACCGTTTTCTTCACAAGAAGTACTTGTATGAGTTACAATATACCATGGTAAAGATTATGATTTCACTTTTTTTTAAACGTTTATTAAAAAGGTTTATTTATGGCTTAAGTGTTTCTTCTTAATAAATTTCAATAAACTGTTCAAACAAGCCTCATGTGACTGTTTTGGCTTTGTGTTAGCTTCACTGAGAGACCTTTGGTTTATGTCATTTTTAAGAGGTTCAGAGTAACCCTACTGATTGGTCAGAGTCACAACGAATTATCAGCTCATTCAACAAATTTCAAATCATATTACTGTATACCAACATATATCATTGTTCTAATGTTGATTGTATTATTGTGTTGTTCTTGCTTTTGAAACTTCCAACGATTCAGTGGCATGAGTCTACATAAACATTTATCTTTAAATGTAATTCATTTCTGGAACTAAATATTACTTATATATAGTTCTTACCTGCTGCGATGAATGATGCCAAATTACAGAAAATGATGAAAACCCATGTTGTGAGAGCCATGGCTTTAACCAGCTGAAGGTGAATGAAATGAGCTCATAAAAATCACCACGCATAGATGTGTATTAACACAGCACAAAAGATGAAAAATTGTGGTGATGTTTGGTTCTTAAAGTAAAGAGTCTTTAAGCAAGGCAGAAGGAGAGTAATTTGGTTAGGACGTCTGTGTGCCCACTTTTAGTGTGAGGGAAAGGCTTGCGGGCCATGACAGTGTTTAAGCTTCCTGTGGAAGAATTGCAGGAAGCAGATGCCGAGTTCTCATGGAAAATGAACTCTCTTAGGCAACATATTTGTGATTTAGCCTGGCAAACAGGCTAAATACTTTTAAAAGTTTGAACAACTGCTTATAATAATAATTCACATTAGATAACCACCAGTAGAATTACACTTTTTAACGCTGTTGGGCAAGCTGTGTACAATTTTTTCTTTGGAAATTTGTTTCAGTTTAATTAAGAGAGCATTCGTGAAGTCAAGATCACCTTTATTTCCGGGTCTCAGCACAGATGTTCAGAGGGGTTAAAATCTGGGCAGTTTCTGGGCAACAGGATATTCATCAGGACCTTCAGAAACATCCCCAAATCCACTAGCGCTTATGGTCATGTTGAAAGGTAAACTACTGTAAGAGCTTGATGCACTGTTGAAAAGGATGTTTCAGTATTTGTCTGCATTCATCATTCTCTTGTTTTATTACAGGTCTTCTCCATAATGCTGCCACCACCATGTTTCACATTAGAGGTTGTATTAGATAGGATTTGTGCAGTGCCTGTATTTCAAGATAGTTCGAGCTATTCTGCCAAAAGAATTTTAGTTTTGTCTCTTTTGCAACCATAAGCACCTTAATCATAGAGTACGGCACATAAGGTTATCCCCACAAAAAGTTCTCCTACCCCGACACAGGACGTATGGAGCACTGGAACCATGGACAGTTACATTTTTTCATGTCCCTTTGATCAAGGAGCATCTTGTCTGGATGCCCAGTTTGGAAACTATTTGTCTAATTAATTTAAACTGCAATTAATTGGGACACCCAGTTGCTGGAGAGCCACAGCAAAAGCGATATTTTAGGTTTTGATTTTTAATTACAGTTTCAAAGAAGTATAAACAAGATTTCACTTCATCCTTATTAGTAATTGATTGTAGATTGATAAGAATGGTAATTATATCAATTTCAAATGAAGAATCGAAGAATCAAGCAGTCTGAATACTTTCTAAATTGGAATCATTTCTAAATTGGGCCATAAAATTGTGGTGCTCTTTTAATTTTATATAAGCAAACAAAGCACAGAAAAGAAAAGTAAAAGACACTGTAGTTCATGCATATTTTATTCAAGAGTAAAAAAAGTGAATCGTCCCATAGGGCATGCTTACAATGTGTGTCATCGTTTAGGAAGTCAAATGCCAAAACTTAGTTCAAGAGAAAATTGCAAGAAAAAAATAGTCACAAGTTTAAATCCATTAAACTCCTTCTTTAACAGAAACCACGTCTGGACCAAACAAGGATCAGAAAAGAACTGTAGGCTTAATTGCAGGAATAAGAAGAATAAGAATATCATGAAGAATTAGAATATTGTTTTCCTTCAAAGTGAGACACAGGATTTTCAGCATGTCCAATTAGTTTAATGTGAATAAACCATGCGTATCATGCTTTGGCAGCCTGAATGTTGCTTTTCATGGAGTAATATGTTCATTCACACTATTGAACAATGTCTGTACATCAACTGAACAGGAAAAAAAGTAAAGACACAAGGCTTCACACCTTAAACCGCCGGTGCCTGTACAGCAAAACAATACAAAAAATTAATCAAGTATAATAAAATAATGTTCATACCAAAAAAAAATAAAGGAACTAAATTCATGACAGGAAATAATTACAAAAAATCATATATATTTATATACTGTATATAGATATAAAACAAAGTTAAACTTTACAAATATAATCTGAAGAGGGAAATTATTGAAATCTACTATATAGAAACACATCACAATTATAATTTCACATATCAATAAGGAACTTAATTGCATGCATTGATGCGTTCCATACCATAGATGCTGTTAAAAATTTGACTCAGTATTGTCAATCATTGTTATTAATAATAGACTTATATGTATATATTTATATATTTATACTTATATATAGATTTATTTGACTTGTGAAACATATTATGTGCATTCTCTCTTGAGTAACAGGCAGGTGAGAAACAATCAGATAGGTGGTGCCGAAATTTTTCTACTGCATGCCCCCTGCATCGCCAGTACATGTGTTTACACCACACAACACGTGCTGCGCTTAATGAGTCCACAGCCGACATACGCGAACGCTCTCCACCCACCAGGCCTCATGGCATCTTACCAAAAGAAAAAAAGAACTATAAATAAAAATACTTAGGTAAGATTGCATTGCAAGTAATAAAATGTACATATTTTTCTCGTTAAATGTCCTTCCTAACAAACGTTTAATTTTTCTTCATCATTTCAAATTTCATTAATAATAGTAGCAAAACGTCAAACAGTGAGATAATTTCATTATGAGGTTGGCTCATAAAGGAAACTCATCGATCAAAATATTCAAATGTGTGCGTGGCATTGGTACTGGCTGGTCACCCCCACCGCTGAGCTGCGTTTAATTAGGCTAAAGAGCGATATCTAAATCCCAAGTCCCCGCCCACTAGGCGAATGGGTGGAGTCAGAAACAAATTGATGAAGACATTTCAAGCCCTTGACTTGCATTTCCCTCCTTCTCGGTAAAATCCCTCAACCACCCACCCAACCCTAACTACCCTGTTGATCACATCCCAAAAAGCGGTCGATCTCTGCTTAAATAGCTAGAAACCCACATACAGTAAACTGGCAGCGAAAAAACCATCAACCGCCCTTCACCCACAGATTTAAACTTGGATAGTTTGCTTCACTAATCAAACATTGAATCAGTAGTGGATGCATATATAGAGTTATTTTTGTTGTTTTTTTGGGTTCGGTTGGTATCAGAAGGCCTTAAATTTTCAGGTTTGTTGATATCCTGCCACCCAACAGAGCAGTGGCACTGGTTCAAGCATGCAGGCACTGCAGGCGGTCACTGCATCACTGGATGTTGCTGTTGTCATCAGTGCCGTTGGCCTCGGACATGTTCATTTTGCCCATGGAGTGACCAACGTGGTTGACACCATCTTTACGAGGGGGCATGCGCTCATTGATGCGGTCCAGACCCTTGGCCTCCTCGAAACTGCTGATTTTGTGCTGTGGAGAGAAGCCACGGATTGCTGTGGAGAGGCACACAACAAAATGAGGAACAGAACTGCTCTTTCATACATCTTTGTTAAAACTAAACAAACTGCAAATTCATACTCCATCAGAAATGTTTTTCAATTAAGTTCTTCTCTACCATCTTATGTTCTACTGGGAATCAATAATGAACAAAAATATACTCAGATGTCACAATAAATGTTGTGTTTGGGCCAGGCTAAAACGAAATAGAAAAAAACCTTCAAAAACCAATGTCAGGCTATCAAAGCTGTACTGGTCCTTCCTTTCATGCATGTATCAACAGACATAGGAGTGCAGAGGAAGTAGTGACCTTCACTGTTACCCAGCATCCGTGAGGTCGGCCTGCTTTGGAGTGTAAGCGGTTATAGAAAAGGTAAACACACACTGGTTGGCTGGTCTTTAAATGTACCACATGCTGTGCCAACAGCTGCCTCACGAGATTGTGAGAAGATGAAGTATTCAATGAACAGACTCAGTCATGCCTCTGTGTTAAACACTGTTTTAAACAGGCATGCAGTTTTTATCCAGATGTTTTCTTTTGTTTACTTAGGAAGAGCGCTGCAAATATCCGAAGAGGGCCAGACTGTACTGCTGCATTGCTACGTAAAATAAATCTTTCACTTTTGCCACTTCAACTTTCCTAAAAGCAAAATGTACTTACCATACACGATACAATAAATGACCATAAGTATGTGGATGCCCTTGCAGTCATTGGGTTCAGGTTTTTAAGATGTGTCCATTACAGACACCATTGCTTTTAACAGCCAGTAAACTATGATTGTGCAAACAATTCAGCAAATACATCTTGTAGAAAGCTTTCCTGGAAGAGACTGTGGCTTTGGCACATATTAATACCAGGGTGTCCACAAACTTATGGCTGTATAGTGTCTATTCCCTTTATTAAAATGTATTTTAAAAATAATTTTCAAATAACATCATGCAGTATTATGGACGACTTAGTATATTAAATTGATCTCAGATATTTGCTTTGCCTTCTCTTAGTTCTATTGAGATGGGACAAGTTTTCAGGACATAGTTCTGTAAAAAAAACAACCCTTTGGTGTGCTAGCGTCAAATCGCACTGCTCCACCTGGATGCACAAATAACGCGGCCAAAATAGTGAAACAAAGTAATACATTAAAGAGTCAAAAATATTCACATCACTGTAGTACTGAAAAGTACTGACCAAAAGTGGCCGGCCTATTCAAGCCAGGGTTTTTAAATCAACCTGCCCCACATGAGGCAAAAAATTGACTGCTCAGACATTTTTTGTTATTTGATTTATGCAATTGATTTGCTTTTCTCCCAGTTTCAGCATTTCCAATTACCTGATTGGATTACGCTTCTTCTCTACTGATGTTGACTCTTACTCTGACCCAGGAGAGCCTATGCATACACACTAAATTCTACAACTAAAACAAAACTAAATCATTTTTGTGTGCTATGTCTCAGTAATTACTAATAAATAATGAAACTATTCCACTTGTTTTTTTTTTAAACTTAGCCCATCAGAACAGGACTTTGGACCTTGATTCCTTCAGTACTGTGTGTGTGTGTAACATGAGGTGATGGTAGCTGTGCAGAGCTGATGCTAAGCCCAGATGTCCTTGATTTACCTTCTCCATCCTCTGCTTCAGTCTCGATGGCTTCGATGGCTTCGATGGTGGCTGGGGGTAGAAGGAGGGCAGCAGTTACATTTGATCAAGCCATGCATACCGAAGACGTAATGCACAGGCAGCAGGAGCGCACAACTAGCAACAAAGCTAAGAGATCCATGCAGGCCAACCAGACTATGGAGCACCCCTCACACACCATTAGCTGGACGCATGGTTGTCTTTAATGTAAGACAGACTCGCAGATGCTCACTCAGCTCACCCCAGTTTACCCACTGTGGGAAAACTGAACCACTGTCGTCCAGGCTTTGGGGCAGCACATGATACGAAAAGAGGAGCACCCAAAGCCTGGAGTCGAGAGGATACAGAAAGGGACAGATGGAGAGACAGGTGGAAAGGACAGGGAATACTGTAGGTTGGAATACTCACCACTTTGCAGAGTTTGCTTGCCCCCTGACAGCACTCCACTCGGCAGCATGCCAGTTGGAGTTAGCCCCTTCAAAGTCAGAACATTCTCACTTTCCTCTCTGGTCACATAGAGATAAAATCACAGGTCAAAATGACATTTGTGGTGCAGCTACAAAGTCTTTTCATGATGATGAAACAGATGACCTAGAGAACACCAATATAAAACTAGTTTTAAAGTTACTAGTCTATTAAAAGTCTTTTGAATGAGCAAAATGGTGTTTAGTTGAAGTTAAAGTTTCCACTTAATTAAAATCGTATCATTTATTGTTTACATTGATTTTCCTATTGGTGGGAGGTAACATAAAGGTGTGAATGACGAGGTGGCACAAGATGTCTATCTGGTATGCATAAAAAGCACATGAGGCCTGACACTGACTGTTTACCACCTACTATGTGCAACTTGTTTTGCTCATTTGTTCAATTCTCTTGGTTAAAACTTTTCTATTGCAGAACATTTTCAGGTGTTTACAGCAACACTTATGAAATTTGAAAACAGAAAGTTTATTTGTTTCTGCGGTTCCTCTCGTACCTGAGCACAGAGAACATCTTGGCCATCTTCCCGATGGCACGGATCTTATTCCTAATGACTTCTTTCCGTGCAGCTGCTGCATTGGCTGTGGAAAGATATATAGCTTCAAACTATACTGTCTCATTTAAATGCAGCATTTGCTGAAAGCAGGAACGATGTGAGCTTTGCTGAACAATAACACTTTAAGCTCTGCCAACGGAGCTGTACTGTACCGCTGCTGTAAAAAATAATCACAGCAAAGAAATATAATAGAATATTAGAAATAGAATGCATGGTATGGATCATGTCTTACCATCAAAGATCTCATCTCCGTCGTTCATCAGCTCGTCATCGGAACAGATACTCAACACGTTCACCAGCATCTCTGTCACTGGATATGAGGTAAGAGTCAGAGTTTAACAGATCTGAAGTGTTATTGAAAATTGCTGTTTAGATGTAGATAATGTGTAATTTCTTATTAGCAAAACTAAAGTTGATCATCAAATGATCTGATTTGGTCAGTGTAGTTTAGTGGGAAGAGGTTTGGGCTATCGGTTTAAATCCAGGTTCTGCTATGCAGCCATTGCTGGGCCCTTGAGCAAGACCCTTAACCGTGTCTGCTCCAGGGGCGCCATACAATGGCTAACCCTGCACTCTGACCCCATGCCCCAAACAAGCTGGGATACACAGAAAAAGTATTTCATCGAACTGTTGGAGTGTATTTGTATATATGACAAATAAAGGCATTTTTCTTCTTGTTCTAATGAGGCTTCTTTTCATTTAACTACTAATTATTTATTACACTATAATCTTTTTTTATTTTATTTTAGTATACACTAGTCAATTGTCAAATTTACATAAAAAGCTGTTAGTCACAGTACAACAACCAAAAAAAAGCTTTATTCTTGTTTTAATTATTAGAATATGTTTAATATGAATCGTCATGATAAGACTGTAATGATGTTTGATCAATGCTGTAGAAAAGAATTGTGCACTACCTTTCTCTCCCACAAAAGGCAGAGACCAGGTGAACACATCCATGAAGTTTGGCAGCCAGTAGGGATGAGGGGAGCAGTTAAACTGTCGAATGTTCATCACATTATTCTCGTACTTCAAGACAGCCGCTGCAATTAGAACGCACACACACACACACAAACACACAACCAGTTCCTATCACTGCTAATTGATCATACTTGAATGATGAATGATGAATGATGCATTTTCAGAAAAATATTTAATTAATTTATAAATTGCAAGTTTAGAGTGTTCAAAGCCCCGTCAAAGCAATATTGTAGTGAACACCTGTTTATAACAAACACATGTCATGTTAGTACTGGTTGTACTAAGTGTACAATCGGAGACAAAAGCTATTTTCTAACAATGTGTGTTTTTAATCATTGGACACATTTATAGTTGGGTTTTTATTTCTGGTTGTTTTCCAAATATTAACAAGGCTTTGATAAAATCCCACTAACACTAATGCACCTGATATATATTCATAACCTGATTCACCTGATTCATAACAACAAAAGTGATTATGTCTTTATCATGTTAGTATGACTGTAGTGTTGAGAATGATCCACCAACAAAATTACATATGATCATTGGGGGTCCAATAGAGGTCAATCTAGACTGATAAATGAGCAATAGATTGGTGAGAGTCAGGAATTGTATAGTCACAGTCGATCTAATAATACATTTAGGTACCTGAGAAGTGTGTGCATTTTAGATTTTTACGTTTTAATACTTCTTTGTGTGTCTTGTGGCAAACAGGGAGTGGCTTTACATTGCAGCATCTATTTGTGCACATTTTTATATTTAGTTATATCATAATTCATGGTATTATTCTGTGTCTATTAAAATTACAGATGTCAGTGAGAAGTAGAAAGGTAGGTGCTCCTGTTTCCTACCTCAATATATTGGGTTTGGTAATTTAAATTTAATTTAAAATATGAGCATTAGAACTAAATCTTCACTAGATGGTGCTGTTGAAAATTCAGACACTAAGCTGTTCTTCAGAGGGATAAAACCTTATGGAAGAGATCATTCGAGCTAAAAGTCTGGCCTTTTTGAGTGCATTTATAATTTATGACCTGTACACACATCCATTGTTGTAACACATGCGCATACCTAATCTGTCAACTTCAGTCAGACCTGTAATGTTCTAGGTTCCTTGAGGTGTAGTATAAGACTTAATAAGCTCTTAATTTGCCCACCTTTGTTATTGTAAACATCAAGATAATTTGGTGCGGAAAAGATGGTGATTAGAGATGGAAAGCCAGTGGTCTGACTCTTCCGGTACATCCGGTATCTGCAACACAAATCCAACCCAGAACACAAAAAAGCTTTCAAAGGATACTACAATCATCAGTGGACAAACATCTGAAGTTTTATGAGCATCGAGACCTGTGTGAGAATGTGTACATACCCAGCATCTTGTGCTTCATGTGCTCGGATGACTGATAACAAGTTATTATTCTGCAGGAATTCACATACCGCTGGATAACTGTAAGGCAGAGACAGCAAAACACCATTTTCATCATCAGTCAAATGTGTCAGTCACTGTGCCCCTGCTGGCTACATGCTGAACTACATACTGACAGATAAGACAGAGTTTATTACCGTTTTATCTGTCCGTGTGTAGTTCAGCACCTTAATTACTACACTATCCAAAAAAATAAAGTCTACTCTATATTGATCATGTTACTCGACCATGAGCTCTCAATACATTTCTGTAAAATTATGAGCAGTTATATAAAGCGTCTAACCCCCATCATCACTTGGAAGCTATTACAACCTCTACTCTTCTGGGAGGGTTTTCTAAAGACACAGTGAAATGCACCGATGCTGGATACAAAGTTTCTATTAAAGTTTATGATCTACGTTCCAAAAAACCTGGCTTCATGTTTTAGACTGTGAGAGGAAACCAGAGCACCCAGATTAAACCCAAGCAGAAATGAGCAGAACATGCAGACTCCACACAGGAAGGCACCACCAGGGAATCAAACCCAGGACCTTCTTGTTTTGAGGTGACAGTGCTACCCACTTTTATTAACAGTAATAATCAACAGGGGCAACATACTGAATTATTAACTGAAATGCATTTATCTTGGATGGTAATTGTAGTTAGAACAGATGAAGAAAAGGCTAGTACTGTTTTAAATACATGTATTTACACTGTAAGTGACACAAGCACACAGAGTACACATCAATAATTACACAAACGCTGACAGTTATATTACACTCACATGGTCGCACATACAGTGCAGCTTGAACTGATGCTATAAAGAGCACAAGTTATGTGTAACAAAATATATTTGATAGTTTGGGGAGTTTACTAATTTGCTTTATGTCACAACCTGCTAAGCATAATGCAAACGTTTCACCTGTCAAGAGCTAATCCACCTGTCAAGCACTGACCAGGACAACACAGAGGAGAAAACAGATGACAAGATGTTTCTGTACAACAACCTAGTGGTAACAAGCTTTGAAACATTTTCCTGCTGTGAATTAGAGCAGAATCGTTCATGCAGTGAGCAGGAAGATCTGAGCTCGACACGTCTCTCTTCAGCTGTGTGTGTCATCTTAGCTCCGACCACTGCTCATTATACTTTATTGATTTGAAAAAGAAAATGAAACAAGCAGCAGGTGCTGCCAGGGTCTATTTGCATGTTCATTATGGACGTACTGGAGAAAATGAAAATGAACACTCACACACAAGAAGTGACTATTGATTTATCCATATTATTGTCAATCAATTTCTTGTATACTGTTAAAAAATTAAGTAATTTTTTACACTTTGTGCAGATTATAAAGATAAAAGAAAATAGGTATATGAATTAGGACATTAGAAAAATATATAGATGGATGGATAGTCAGACATGAATACATATAAAAAGTTATATAAATACAGATATACAGACAAATGGTTGCCAGCACTGTCCATAATCATTAAGTTTGTTAAGTTCCTTCGCTCAGTGACGGTTTTCAGCAAAATAATCTCAACACCAATGATGCCATTGCCTTTGCACAGTGATATGAATTACGGCTTTTTGATCCGTTCCTGTTAAAGATGAATACATGGCTCTTCAGTTGGGGGCTCTAATGATTAATATATGGACCAGAAGTAGCCACTATGCAAAACCTTTCTGTGCAATAGACAAACTGGTTGCTCTGCATTAAGTTTTTCTTTTTCTTTTAATCCTTTCTTGTGCTTGTGTTTGTTGCTGATTTAAAACATCAGAATCAGATTTAACATATTGAAACAAGTTTATTTCTCAATTATAAATTCCAGTGGAACCTGGAAGTTAAAAAAATTATACGTATCAACTGGGTAGGGGGGTAGAAGAAACAGTATATGAAAAAGTTTAAGAACCACTGTTTTAGCGCACAACAGCATAACACAAAGCACTGGAACTAGAGGGAACAAGAGGGTTCGCATTCTCAACCCAGTGTGGTGGGGATCAGTTTGTTTCTGCCAGATTTACCACCTTTACAGCCTTTACATCTGCTTGTGAGTGGCTACCCCAGTTGTGATACTACTCCTCTCGACAACTCACTATTTCCTTTACATCTCTCTTTTCCTCTCACGCTCCCTTTCTCACTTCAAATTGGGTGAAAAGAGTGAGTCGTCATGGCAACAACACACTGCAAAGCCCCCGGGGATTGTGGGATAGATCGCAGAGCTGTGCTGCTGCTGGCTGCTATGTGGGACTTGTTCGTGTTTCCTCCCTGCCTGGATAACTCCTTTCCATCTTTTTGCTCGGTGCCTTTTTCCATTTTGCCATCCCTCTTACTTTACGTCCAGCGGTAATACTGATTAAAGTAGAGTTTAGGGGAGTTCAGGGGGGCGGGTGAGAAGGTACATCCACCACTGGGTAGGCGTGATTCTATATCTATATGTATATATTGTATCCTGTAAGTTGATTGAGTTCTTTTATTTTTTCCACTGGATAAACATGCTCTTACATAAAAGAAAATGGGAATGTACCACACACACACACACACACACACACACACACACACACACACACACACACACACACACACAACGAGCCACTCCCACACACCTACACTCGGTCTGGTCAGTCCCGGGAACAGGAAAGATGTAATAAAAGCAGTGATTAAGTTATGCTAGCAAATATTGTTTCAAATAGCTGTGAGGCTTTTGTTCTGCGTAGAAACAAACTGCTGCATTTTTCTCCAGACTCACTGCTGCACAGTGCCTCAGTTTTACCTAAACACGAGGACTGTGGCTAGAAACTGCCATGCACTACTAACTGGACCCCACAAATGGAGGTAAAAATGACAGTGAAACCACACTGTATAATTCATACTTGGCTTGGATATGTATTGTATTTACATTTACATTTTCAGCATTTAGCAGACGCCTTTATCCAAAGCAACTTACAGTACAGTTACAGTATACAATCTGAGCAATGAGGGTTAAGG
>JAYDZG010000014.1:15168979-15194946 GCA_034509265.1 Microcambeva bendego | reverse complement strand
CCAAAGTCCAAAAACATGCAGTTAGGTACCTAGAGCACTGCCGTATAGGTGAATGGGTGTATGTGTGTGTGTGTGTGTGTGTGTGTGTGTGTGTGTGCCCTGTAATGGACTGGCTCCCTGTCCAGGGTGCTACTGTGTGCCTTGAGCTCAGAAAGTGAGGATCTTCAGTAACTTGTTATGTATGACCTATTTAACACTTCTCTTAAAGTATTCTAGTATCAAACCATGAGAAATAAATTCAAGAGAAATTCTGCAGAAGAAACAAAAAGTCTATGCTGCTCAATTGTCTCATCTGTACTGCTAGTGTTTTGTTATGTTGATGAGCAAAATGGCCGTTGTGCTATTCTCATAAGAATATTCATACCCTAAAGAGTTTTTCTACCATCTCCCATAAGGAGCAGGATTTTCTGAAGGCAACTTCAAACCCCTCTTGCACAGCATGGCTTTGTTCTTTACAAACAGCCACAATTCTTAGGGTTTGGAGATAAGAAAAGCGTTTATGTAACACTAAAAAAAGTGCAGTCACGTTGTGTGATGAGTGCTTTATAATGCAGAGTACAATTAAATAAATATAAAGCAAGCAGAGACGCAGTAAAAGGAATCTGCAGTAAAGAAGAAGCAGCGAGAAGCTCAGTAGCACAACTAGCTGATGCTCATTTCATGTCAATGAATCTCTATACTGTATTAAAATGTATTATCATGAACTGAAAACCTGAATCTAGCCCTACTTGTCTAAAATAAAAGCAGCAGCTAACATCATTGTACAGTCCGGGCAAGTGCTAATGTAAATTGCTAAACAGGGACCTATTTTCTTTAAATTTGTTAACATGGCTAATTATTAAAATAAAAGCCTATTAGACTTTGAGCCACCATACATCTTGTTGACATTCACAGAATTGTTATGAAAAATGCTCCAATTACATTTTGGGCAAATTGCGCCCAGTTGAGCTTAAATTACTTACATAACATTCTATTATTATGCATGAATTGGCTGGTTAGCTTTATGCTAAAACTACTTACATAATACACTACAACTGTGAGCAGATAGGCTAGTTAAGTTTAGTTGTGCAAAAATTACAAATCATTCTAGAACTATATGCAGATACTCTAGCTAGATTTAAGGTAAAACTTCTTATATAACATTCAATTACTACACACTAGGCTAGTTATGTGCTAAAACTACTACTGATAATAAATTAGTTTCATTAACCTTTGGGTAGGACTGTAACTGCAAACATTAATATAAGGTTAGCCGAAAGGTTCTTTTGTGAAATATCACATTTTGACTGAATAATGCATTTAGATTCATTAATCGTACATTCGGGAGCTTGATCATTGATTACTCTACAAGTCCAGAAATTCATCATACTAGGAATTTTTCATATCGTTTCAAATGTAATTTAGCACACATGATCTAGTTAGTAGTTCAGAAGCACAAGCTGCTTCGCTGGTTCAGCAGGAATGCAGATTTGCAGCATGAATGTCGGTGATCGGTAAACTCTCTCCATCCATCATTGCTTATTTCTTCATTCATCTTATTTCTATGTCATTTATCTTCTTTAAAGCTCACCATCTTTGCTGAGGACTGCTGTTAAGATTTTTCTTTTTTAGCTTATTCTTACAGTTCAGCTCCATCCTCCCCTTCAGCTCCACAGGAGTTTTGTCTCCCGTGTCTTCCTCTTTCATCTCTGACCTCCTTCTTCTCTCTAATCCCAGTATCTCAAGACCATTTGTCAGGATATCCAAAAAATGTTCACACATTGATGCCTTTTTTCTGGACCTTGGTCTGTTTGCTTTTAAACGTTGACTGTGTAAATCCATGATCGATTTCTCATATCACTTATGATTGACAATGTCTCTCTTTCTATCAGTTTTGAACTCGAACTTGAAAGCAAAAGTTATTTAGTTTAAGGTTTTTTTCTGCTTTAGAGCATCTGTAAAACCTAACAGCACGAACAGTTAGAAATATTATTCTAAAAATATGTCTATTTTTCTTAAATATGTTTACATAATTACAACTTGGGCTGAAAGAATAATTGGGCTATTCATTAATAATTAACCTAATTAATTCATAAGCATTCTTTAAAAAAGCATATTGGCTGGGATTTTGGCACTGACAATCAGAACATCCCTCCTACCTAAGAAGGGTGGCCAGTAAGCATCCAGCTATCAGTCAGAACATGCTTTGTAGTGTCTTTGAAATTGAAATATATATGTAATATGATGAACAATTTTCTGTTGTCACCCAGATGCCAGATGATTATGCAGCTGGGTTACAAAGTCCCACAACAAACAGAAACAGTGCTGAAAAGAAAAATGGTTTAAATATCAAGCTCTCCATCTGTAGGATTCTAGTGGGACTGGAAAGCAATCACACAACATAATTTTACATATGTAATATATTTATGGACACGCATGCATTATGAATGCAAGAGCCACACACATGCACACAACACAACACACACCCACACAGATATAAATCACCAGAGAGAGGAAAAGCTGGGCTGTGAGGAGATGACTCAGAGGTGTAGGTGTTTTCTGCACACCAGATCCTCACTCTCCTTCTCTTCTTCTTCTTCTTCTTCTTCTTCTTCTTAGTCTTGTTCTTGTTCTTATCTCTTAAACTGATGCATGTAACCCGCTAAGGCAGTAAAACGGCAGTAGCTAGAGCCAGAAGAACTGGACTACTGCACTTTGGCTGAACCAGGCGAGTCGCTTTCAGGAACTTATGTGCACAGCAATGGGACTAATGGGTACAGAATCCACACCTAGTTTATTGGGGCTACTGGATCGAATGGGCACCGAAACCACACCTCCGTTAATGGGACTGCTGGGACTACTAGGCTCAAAAACCACACCATCTTTACTGGGACTGACCGACACAGACCCCATGCCTCTTTTTCTGGGACTAATAAGCACAGAAAGAAGGTTTCCTTTAGAACAAATAAGCATAGAAACCATGCTTCTGTTACTGGGACTGATGGGCACAGAAACAACACCTCTTTAATGGGACTATTGGGCACAAAGACATGCCTTCTTTACTAGGACTAAAGTTTCTACTTGGCACAGAAACTATTCCTCCTTTTATTTGACTAAAACACACATAAACCATGTCCTCTTTAATGGGGCTGATGGGCACAGAAAACAAACCCCCATCTCTGGGAAAAAATGACACAGAAACCACACCTTTTCAATAGAACTAATAAACTGGTAAACCATGCTGCCATTAATGCCAATTAATTATACTAATGGGCACAGAAACCAAATCTCCACAGGGACTAATGGGCATAGATACCAGGCCTCACTCTTTCACCAGGGCTGAGGGGTACAGAACATGTCTCCTTGAATGAGATTAAAAGAACCTGTGCCCCCTTTACTACACTTGATGAGCATAGAAGCAATGTCTACTTTACTGGGAAAACTAAGCACAAGGTCCACAGAGTCATTGAAGCTTTTCTAACTCTCTATTATCTACACTGTGAGTCAAACAAGTTAAATTTGCAACAAGTGCATTTCATTTTTGGTCACACATCCGTTTCACTTATTAATTATTTTGGCTACCACAGCATCTTAAAGGTACAATGGGTTTTCACCACTGATGATTTTTTTTAATTAAGAACCTGTCTCTGCTAAAATATTTACTATTCCAAAAGTTATAAGAAAAATGTCAGAGGTCCCTTTTTGACTCAAAGTGTACATTTGTTAATCATATATACTGTGAGCAGCATTGTATTAATTCAAACACGAGTCTTTAAATGCTCATCTTGTAAACTTTTAATTTTTTTATTAATTCATTTTTTAGAATTATGTTTCATTTTCTTCTGTCTGGAGTCTTGCTTTATCTAGACATGACCTAGAGCTCTCCATAGCCAGTCCTGTAATCTTTTTTTCTGAAGCTGGGATGTTTATACCAGATGTTCTCTAACACTGCACAGTGAATCGTGGCATGCTCAATATGGCAATGTGGGATTTGGGTTTAAGGAAAAGAAGGGGGTTGGGGCTTAAAGATATAACATTAACATTTACAATTAAACCAAGCTGTAACTGAAAACATATTAATAGTTTCTTCACCACTATTACTTTTTCTTTTGCACAAGATTAGCTATGTCTGAAATGGGGGTGGCTGAAGCCTTGGAATGATTGGGGTCCTGTTCGGAGTGTTACTGCATGACTCCCAGTGATTTCTGACCCATTGTGGTACTGATAAAATTCCATAGTTCCATAAATTATTTAAATCCCAAGACCAAAATTATTTGGTGTGGTACAGAGCTTTCAAACACCCTTCTAAATGACTTGAGGTGTTTGTGAGCATGCAGTTCTCTCCCATCTTACACATGCACAAATTCCTAGAGAAAATATATGTATTTTTTAAAGAAAGTAACTTCATATTTCTCTACATTTTTAAAGACAATGCCCAATATGTTTGCATGTACCCTGGAGGAGGGTGTTCAAATCAATAGGACAGCATTTGAGAGTCTACCACAGAATACGAAGGACCAGGATATAGAAAAGCATGCTGTGCAGTTTAGTCACACCAAAAGAGCCTGAATATCATGCTAGCTTAGATGGAAGCTAGTAAAACAGAATGTGATCTTACCAGTGACGGGCGCCTCGATGTCAAGCATGGTCTTCTCCTGGCGTAGGATGGCAGCACCTTCATTGACAATGCGCAGGGCTACAGCCTCCTCCACTCGACCTTCTTTGGTTAGGTGGGCTTTAAGCAGGTCCACCCGTGGCTTGCCCTCACAGTCGAACACCTCCTTCATGGTGAGGCGGTGGCTCAGAGGGAAGGGCACGGCTGTAAAAGGTGACCACGAGACAAGAAATTAGCCACCAGATTATGTAAAGTTAAAGCAGCAAAAGACCATCATGTACCAAATAGCTTCACTTTCTGTTAAGATATCCAAGTAAGGCAGTACAAACAGCAGTCTTAAAATCTTTACACTATAAAATCAGTCTTCAGTAGGTATCAGTTAACAGTAATGGTGATCTGGAGACCAGAGTAAATGTGCAAAGACAAATCTCTAAAAGGCAGAACAACATCCTTCAACACCTGAGCTCAGCTGCATTCAAAATAGACGGTAGTTGCCTTAATGTCTCAAGAGTCAGTCTTGAAGAAAGCAAAATGTTCATAGCTAAAATAATTCATGCAAACAACTGGTCAGAGACCGGCTTTGAATGCAACCATTTGACAAAATACCAATATCTAACAGCAAGATAGTGTTATTATTCTCACAAGATTTAATAGGCTAGACGTAATCGGGTCACAGAGACTAGTATTGTACAAGTGTTGAGCTTAAAGTAAAATTCTGGGTCATTTTCTGATAAATACCTGATGTCTACTGTAGTGTCCAGGTGGTCCAGCAGGATATCCCACTGCACAACAGCGCCAGGGTTTGAAACTCTGCATTGCTCCCAGGACGGCTAGGCGCCATCTATTAACATAATTGGCAGTGCCTGCAGCATACAGTACTCTGCTAAGGTGGGACGATTTAACTATGTGGGTTAGGGTCTGTAAACACTGTGTAAGGACACTAAGTGGTGGCACCTCTACTGAAATCAGGTTCCTCTAGCAGCGGAAGACCAACTGACTATGGTAAATTAGGGTCATTATGCTGTGGATTAAGAATAATTCCACTAGCTGTGTTAATTTCACTGTTATTTTTGGAATGTTTATATAATAATCACGATAAAAAAGATCACTGTAATAAGGCAGACCAACCTACACTGAAAGATCACAAAGAACTGCAAGCCAACACTGATTTTACACTGATGTGACACACTTGGCTCTAGGGCTAGCCTGTACACTGGACCAACCAAACCCTGCTTCCCTTGTGTCTGATTGACGGAGCTAACAATTCAACACACCACTTGCCTTGTTTGCAATACTGCAATCGAGCCACAGTACTTCATTCTATTCAGACAGTGGTTTCTGTTACAAGCCATTCGTGTTATTCCAGCAAATCAAATAACCATAAAGTAATAACTGGCTGCATTAACTCCAAATCTATAATTCAGATTCAGATGTCTCCTGTAGACATGGAGATGGATTGAACGTGAAGACCTTCCTGACCTGGAGCAAAGCTAACGAGCCTGGTACTTTAAACGTGAGATATAATGCATTAAATTATGCTATTACATTCCACCTGTGCTCTTCTGCCCTGATAAGTTATGTAATTAGACCAATAACCTGAGAGGAAATACTTTTTTTCTTGAAGAGCAAACAAGAGCAACACAGGCATTTAAAAGATAGAACAAGTAAGCTACACGGAGGTACATTATCTACTTAGGATAAGGTAGCAGGTGATGAGAGATCCTGGGCTCCATACTTGTCTTCATATCACTATCTTATGTGCTGGGTGTTATAAAGGGTTAGATTTCTTCCACCTCTTTCAGAAACCTCCAAAAACTTGCTGGAAGTACAGTCTGCTTCAAATTGAACCTTGGTTAGTGAGTCAGTTAGTGAATTAGTTGAGTGGGTTGGAGATTGAGTGACCGAGTGGATGGGGGGATGAGTAAATGTGGGGTTGGTGGATGGCTGAGTGAGGGTGTGGGACGATAGGTAGATGGATGAGTGAGCAGTGGGTAAGTTGGGTGAGTGAGCGGGTAGGTTGGTGAATTAATGAACTATGCCTTTAATGTGTCTGCTGTTATCAAAATAACTACAGAAAAATAGGAACAATTAAAATAATTATCTCAATTTCAAGACAGTAATAATATACAGGTTTGTGTGAAATTAGAACATTTTAATCGTTTGTAATTTGCTTTAGGTCTGATCCGAAAGCCATTGGGATTTAGCAAGAGATAATAGAGACAGCAAAACATTTACTCTTTATGTTAAGAAGTACCAGAAAGCGCTGGTTATGTAACAATCTGCAGACTCCGGTAACCTTACTTGAGAACTCGGTTGCTTATTATGCATGATGAAACATAGCCGAAAGGAAAACCATAAACTGTGGAATTGAAAAGAGCAACTTTTGACAAAGCGGAAACAAAAGTGGAAAAGCGCAGTCAGAAACTTAGCTTGAAGCGTACTCTGTAAGCAACACAGATCATCTATCAATGCCAAATAAAGTCTAACACATTAAGCATCCTTCCACACAGAATGATAGAGTGTGGGGCTCGAGCCCGTCATCTTTACATATTTGTGATCATAAAGCAGCTTCGTCATGGATGGCTCATTGCCTGAATCAAATTCTTTAAAAACCCAGACTTCGGTAATTATGCATGCTTCATTAGTGCTGTTACTGTCGTTTATGCATTGACATGAATTAACAACGTAAAAACGGTGAATAATGCGAACACAAACAGAGACGCTTCACTAAACAGGCTAAATGACGCTCCCGAACAACATTTACTGATGAGCTCGTACAAACAGCTCACTGCCACGTCATGAATTATTGATAAACCAGCATTAAACCGAATGTTGATCTGCACTGGAGTAAGATTCTAATCAAATACTGAGTGTTGAACATGAAGCAAAGAGTGACTCACTGTGCAGCGATGATAAAGCTTCAACGAAACATGGGCATGGTGAATTATTTACGCACGGGTACTGGTGGAAATAAGCGTCTCTGTTCGGCAATAATTGTAGAGTGCGGTTACAGGATCGATGACTCCAGACAAAGCAGCTTTGAAATGGATGATGTGGTTACTGTTTGTGTGGATGGTATTGGTACGATCTAATGAATGGATTGGTAAAGTGTGTGGATTCATCACAATCGCACTGTGGTCTTTGTGTCTGTGAGGGTGAGTGAGAGTAACTACGGTGCCTAACAAAGAGAAAGACGAAAAGCCAAAGAGAGACAGAGAGATAGTCTAATTCATTCATTATCAGCTCTGCTTCTGAACACCCACCTTCCTATAGAAACCCCATCCAGACAAAACTGATGCTCTTCCATTTAACACTACCTATATAGAGCTGATTTGTTTGAGTCAGGTGTTGTTTCCACCACACCTCTGGTTCATGTCTGTGACGAGCTCCACGTGTTCTCCAGTGGGTTTCCTCGAACCCTCCACAAACATGTGACATGTAGTCATGTAATTCATTCAAATAGTAATTAAAGTGGCAAAGTGAGCAGCACAGGTTAGATCCACAGGTGGCGGCAGTCTGTGTTCTTGCTGTGTGAAATTTGCATGGTGATCAAGCCCAGGACCTTCTTGCTGTGTGACAACAGTGCTACCAGCTAAGCCACTTCAAATCATCAATGAAACAATACAAAATATTATTGTTACAATGGCTAGCATCTCCCATTGGAGAGTAGTACTGCTGAGATGCTTTTTCAAACCCCATGATGCCAGGAACTCAGTGGTAGTGGACTTGTGTTCTTTACTGCCACACTACCTGACTGCCTGCTAAGGGGTCTACCGACCTGACCTTTACTGTGCCACAGTTAGCAAAAACATTTATTCTAGATACATTCAAGTTAGAAAATAAGTTCTGGTGTCTGATGTTCTCGAACATAATACACATGAATGAAATTTGAATGGTCAGTTTGAAGTGATGTAACAGAGATACGGCAAGAGATAAAAGATCTGGGCAGATGTAGTTGTTAAGACCTCTGCCTCATGCAGATCCAATGGCACAAGCACATAATGTCCCTATCTGTCACTGTCCTCCCCTGCTGTCCATGCGCCCTGGGCTAGAAGTGTGCAGTGAATGTTTATATGGGAAATAATAAGACAGTGCAGTGCAGAGGGAAGAAACAGCATGACATGGTTCCCCTTCATTACTGGGAAAGAAAGTCCACTCGCCTGGAACACATCATCACACGTCATCACATCAGCCATAAGTACTGATCTAATGTGCTGCTATACACACTGCAGCAGGATCATTATGATGCCAGCATGTTGAAACGTGGTCGTCATGGTGAAGGAAAAAACAATAAGCACAAGGATGAGTACATGAGCGAGAGCGCAAACCTTGTGTGATCAGTCCTGTGTAGTGCCCACAAGCACAGATAGATTCATCATTCAACATTGATTTATCTTAATCAGGGTCTCAGTTGACCCAGTACTACCCAGAGGCCACACACTTACACATTCACTTGCTTGCTCATACCTTTGGTTTTTTTGGGGGAGCAACCAGTCCACTGTCTGAAGGTTTTGGAAGGTGTACAATGATCGCAAAAAAAGAACAATGAAAACAAGGAACATACCTAGATCTCATGTTGCTCAAAAGGCACATATGCCCATAGCTTTGACACCATGAGATAATTTTATTGTTTTTGTTTGACTAAGCATTCATTAGTTCATCCACAAGACCACTTAGTTATTATTAGTAGGGATGTAAAGATACACTTTACCCACGATGCGATGCGAATACCGGGTTGATGAAAAATGATATTAAGACAGATGTCAGAAGTATCCTTTTATGTATTCGTTTATCTTAAAGTATTTGTTATCTTTTATTTATCTAATGAATAATAAAGGCCCTTTTTATTTCTGAGGTAGATACAAACAAATTTGAATTAAACCCAGTCGAAGTTAATTCCTGCCCACTGTTGCCAGATTTGGTGGTTTTCCATCTCCAAATTGGGGATGATTGTCCTGCATTGTTTTTTTTAAGAATTTTGAAATACTTTTGGCGGGAATCCATTGTTGCAATCTGGCAAGCCTGTTCCCACCACAAGTAACACTCACAAGTAAAGAGGCTGATGGAAATGGAATAAATAAAGAGATGTGAAAACAAGTTTATTATGACATTATCACATGAATAACAATTAGACCACATTTAAAAGTATTTACTACAGAAATCCTGGACAGATTTTTTACCAAAACACCAAATTAAACCAGAGCTCGAGTGAAAGCAGAGAGAATGAACAGTCACGGTTGAGTGCGCTCTCCCAGGCTGAGGCGGCCGACAACAGCTTTGCTCCTTACTTACACCAAAAGCTGAGCTGTTGAAACTGTGGTGTGTTGCCAAGCAACAGCCAATGAGGACTGGAGGCCAGCCAGCACTGTCACAGTATACATTGTGACTGGGGAGTAAATCTCCAACATGCAGGTCTGTTCAGCCCACAACCCCTCCAACACACACACACACACACACACACACACACACACACACACACACACACACACACATTCAAACACACTCAATCAAATCTGTAACAAACAGCACTAACTACACGAGGTTAAAATGTTTTCTTTAAGCAAGCACAATATTCACTACCAGCTTGAGTGTAGGGCATCTTCTTACTATAGCTCTTAACATCAAAGGACCTTTTCATTCAGCAAACCTCTACAGCACAGATGCAAAGCATGTGTCCAAGAGGAAAATGGAACATAGATGTCCTAATAATCAGGTGGTAAGTACTACTAAAATTAGGATCTGTAATCTACTTCTACTAATTGTTGCTGGATTTTTTATATTCCCATTTCACTGGAAAAAGAAGGTCCTGGGTTCAATGCCCAAAAATGTATTCCGGGTCCTTTATGTGTGGAGTTTGAATGTTCTCCCTTTGTCTGCGGGAGCTATGGTTTCCTCCCACAATCCAAAAACATGCAGTCAGGTCAACTGGAGACACTGATTTGTTCTTATGATAAATGGGTGAGTGCATTTGTGTGTATCTGTGCCTGCCCTGCGATGGACTGGTGTCCAGGGTGTCCTGTGTGCTTTGTGACCATTGAAAAACTGGGATAGGATCCAGGATCTCTGAATGCTGACTAGATAAGCAGTAAGAAAGTTGAGTGCAAAAATATTATTATATTATTAATAGTAACCAAACTGCGTTAATTTGTTTTGGTGAAATCTGATATGGATTGGAACACTACCTAATTACAGGGTCACAGACGAGCTGAAGTTGCTGCACAATATCAAGCCTAGGTATCACTATCATTGTACTAATGAATGCCCTACCACTGGTGTCAGCACTAACTACATGGTGTGTTGTGTATGCAGTTTGGAGCCTTGCCTAAATTCTGAGTTAAACGCTGAATGCAGTAGTTACAGCTGAAAAACTGTGAAGCGAACGTCGTTTCGTTATTATTAACCTGACAATAATAACATGATGTTAGGAACATAGTCACACAGGTTATTATTATAATTATTCCACAGCTGCACTCACAAAACCAAACAGATGTGTTCATATTTTAAATACTAATAATTTTTGCATTGACGGATCTGACTCACTGTTTGAGCAGTGAAGCTTAGCCTTTTAGAAATGCTGATAACACAAACACCTTGACAAACGTTAAGCGAGTTGAATCTATTGAGCCTTTATGTCAGCGATGTAGAATTAAGATTTAATATCACATTTTACACTTTGATCCATTCAGGAAATAGTTACATATTACACAGACTCAAGATTTTATATCAAACACAGTTATGGGCAATATTGTGTCTCCAATTCACCTCAGTTGCATGTTTTTGGACTGTGGGAGAAAGCCCACACAGATGAGAGGAGAAAATGCCAACTCCACACCTGGAAAAAAAACCCACTTATCACTTAGCCACCGTGCCACCCTTGTGAAACTGAAACTGAGAAAAGGGACACATCTAGACCAGAACAAATGTATAAAACATACATCAAATCCACCAAAGCCCAAGTTTACATTTACAACTGCATGACCAACCAGCTTGTGCGACATTTAATTGTAGAAGTGAGTAATTACTTAGTAGCAGTTATTTATCTTACATAAGAGTTATATCAACCAGTCAAATAAGTCTGAAACCCATTGTTGCACTGCACATTCTTGCAAATGGAGAGTGGGACTGAAAAAAAAGAGTGAATCTGATCTGAAGTAAAATGTATGTCTGTTTGCAGACAACAAGAACAATACCATTAGCAGAAGGCAGCTCAGTCAGTAGGGAGATTACCTCATTAATCTTGGTTACCCTGGATATATACAGCCGAGCTCAAAGAAACAACAGCAGATGCAGTGCAGGAAGCAAAACCGTTGCACGATTGTTGCAGAATTAATGGAGACTGGCTCTAACAGCAAGTAACTCCAGTTTAAAGGTAGTTTAATTAGCTTGGTTTTATATATAACATAGTACATCACGTTTGCCGTTACAAAAGCTACATGAGTGGATCAAAAGTTTGAAGACTAATTGTGTACATAGAAGAACAAAACTGAAAACTGTGCCTGAACGCTTTATGACGATTCCTGCAGAAAGCACAGCAATCAAATAAAAAGCTTCTGTGATGAATGACACCGATTGGGCTTGGGAACACCCTGGTCAATACACTGTAAGCAAATGCAGTTGCACCGATGCAAACAAGCAATTATAGAAATAGAAGTTCCGAGTCATTCACCGTTTTTTAGTGCTGAAAAAAAGGTTTAAATAATTAAATGGTTTTGTTTTTTGTAAACATCTTACAAAGCGTCCCAACTTATGAACCACATTTCTGGATTTCTAATTGTGAACACTTTTTCTTTCACCACTGGCCTTTACATACAATGGAACTTGTCCTCCTTTAACCCAATCCGTGGAGTGAAACACACATATGTACACTCTAGTGAACACTAGGGGGCAGTGAGGTCAGAGCGGGAGGCATGGCCCCTCAGGGAGCATTTAGGGGTTGGGTGCCTTGTACAGTCAGTCGTACACTTCAGTCGTGACCTGTCGGCTCTGGAAATCGAACCGGCAATCTTCTGATCACAGTTCTCTCACCACCATGCCATGGCTGCCCCAGTTAAAATTAAAAAAAATTGGCCGCTCCCATTAGCGGTCGCCACAGCAGATCATACCGGAAATAGAGAATCGAGCCCAGGACCTTCTTGCTCTGAGGTGAAAGTGCTACACACTAAGAAAGCATACCGCCCTGGATTTGTAAGGATCGTCCAAATTCACAGAACAACAAATACAAATGCTTTGCTCTGCTCTGGTTTTGCTTACTGGAAGTTATTGTAAAGTAAGGAAGCTAGCACTGACTGTTCTAATGTAAAGGATTTTAATATATAATATATATTTAATAAAACGTGTTACAAATATTTGTCCATGTGTGTTTTACTGCTCCTTTAAAATGTCACAATATTTAATCCCACATTGTGCATCCAGGCAACAGTTAGGTGTAGAAAATTATGCATATTTACACTAGTCATAAAGATTGTTTCATCGGGCTACAGTTTTTTAAAAACGTTTCACACCACACATTATTTGTCAATGTGCTCCATCCATCTCAGTGATGGATAGAGCATACGCTATATGAGAACGGAGAAAGGAACCGTGCTGATAGAACATTATAAATAACTGAGCAAACGTTACATAACCACCTCCTCGGTGTCTAACACATTAGCTCTGGTTGGATCAACCGTGGTTCCACATGGCCTGATCCTGTGCAGCTGGGCATAATTGGAAGGTTCAGAAGAATGTGTTTCTGCTTTGACTTATGATTTCAGTTCATTCATTCATTCATTCACTGGCCATTCTGTCACTGTGGGTTTCTTTTCACTGGTTGAAAAGCAAGAAAAACACCAGACCAAAGAGGTCACCAATCCATCACAAGGCAGATACACACACACACACACACACACACACACACACACACACACACACACACACGCGGGGTGATTTCTGCTAACTCAAGTTGGTTTGACTGAATGTTTTTGGAATTGCGGGAGGAAACTGAAGCACCCAGAGGAAATCTAGACCAAACCCAATCCGTTCTTGCTGTAAAGTGACAGCCCTTCCCATTGCATCACGTCCACCTGGTTGCATCTAAGATCCAAAACTTATTTAGCATGTTTGCAGTGGTCCCAGAAGTCTATCACAATACTTCACCTTAATTATATCTGCAATATGCAATAGATGAAAGTGGCATCTGGCCGACTAGAGCTCAACCCATGCATGAAATGGCAATATGGAACAGGAATGGCATTCCGGCTCTCTGGGCTGGTGCAGGGCAGAACGGTGACCTCGGCCATTAGAGGTATGTTGGAGTGTGTTCTGTAAAGGTGTAATGCCAACTGGTATTTTTTGTTTGTATTTTCATTTATCTTGCCAAAAAAATGCAAATGTTAAGTAGTAATTACAACTCTTAAATATTATGACCAATGACAGGTAAAGTGATAAACCGTGATTATCTTTTCAACACAGGACCTGTTAGTGGGTGCAAGTCAACATTTTATCCACAAAGTTGAACTTAGAAGCAGGAAAATGGATGTGGTGGCTAGACAACTGGGTAGGAGCATTTCCAGAACGGCAGCTCTTGTGGGGTGTTCTATCAAAAGTGTTCCAAGAAAGGAACAGTGGTAATTCATCAACAGGGTCATGGGCTCATTGATGGACATGGAAAGTGAAGGCTGGCCCATGTGATCCGGTACAACAGACAAGATGCTGTAGAACAAATTGCTAAAGCAGTTCATGCTGGTTCTGATAGAATGGTATAAGTAATATCATTTGCGGTAATATATATGAATCTTTATATTTTACAGTAAATTACTTCACACTGTGTGCAATGTTTTTGCCACTTCATGTATTTTTCTGTTCTTCTTTCTGCTGTAACATGTTAAAGGAGATCAATAGTCTTATCTTATCTTATCTACATAGAGCATCACAGTTGTAGGGATGTTTGGCAGCCAAGAGGGAACCAACACAACATTAGGAAGGTGTTTATAGTGTTTATAACCGGGATCTGTGCTCCTAACAAAACTCATCAAATCGTGTAATTACAGACTTCACTTCGTGCACAGGCTCATAATCATGCTGGAACTCGGAAAAGCACTTGGAGTAACACTTGCCGCTTAGTCTACAGATAGTATAAAATTGGCTATGTTTATAAGTTTTTGATGCAGTGCTCATTAACAGTTGACATGTGTGAATGCAATTTACAAACATCTTCTCATGCATGGTCCCTCTATAGCGTTCCCTCTCTCAGTCTGCCTTTTCTGTCTGTCTACAGTATCTCTGCAGGTCTTTATTTCTTTTTTCTTTTAGAGTGTCACCTTCTGTTCTCGTTTTCCTGTTTCATATCCTCTTTTGTAGCTAGCAACATCTCCATTTTCTCTCTCTCTCTCTCTCTCTCTCTCCCTCTCTCCATTTCCTCTTTCATGTGGAATTCCTTTCTAAAATATTCCCCCAAATCTATCCGATAGATCTGAGGGAAGTTTCATTATGTAAGAGAGCAGAGTGCAGTAAAACACTGCTGCAAATCAATGTGTAAATAATTTATCCACACTGCTAAATAAAGCCGGCTAGAGTGTATCCTGCATGCAGATCGCTCAGCCCCGAGCTCACTTTCTCTGCCTCCCTGATACCTATTACACCTCCCCCAACCCCCCATGTACCCATTCATCTCCTCGCCATTCAGCTATTGGAAGCAGATTCTGACTGTATGTATAGGTAATTTGGGATTAGATTACTCATGGTGTGATTTACACACCGTCTGAACGAGTAATGGGAGGTCTGTCAAAGCCGAGCACATTAGACGGACCATTAGCGGGTGAACAGACCCATTCACACCGCTGCATCTGATTAAGCAAAACACACGTTTGGACATGATGACTGTCAATACACGGATGAGACCCTTTTTGCAATTATCGACAAGAACATGTCATTTAAACCATACAATTACATCCAATTATCTGTATATACCTAATAATCCTTAAAAATACACTATACGACATGGTAATAACAAAACACAGCAAGTAAACAAGCAGTTTAACACTTTTTGTCTTTCATCATTGTTGTCTGCTGTTTAGAAACAGCTGAGACTGAATGAAGACATTTAACAGTGTGACTAATTACCACACTACATATGCCATAGTTAGACATTACGTATCACATGATGTTGTTTGGGATGTAGCCAGAGTGTTCTGTGTAAACAGTGTCTGCCTCTCATAACCATAGATTTAAGCTTGCACAACTGAAACAATACTGGAAAAATGGTAGAGTTGTGTCTTCAATGTTTGAGAACCTTAAAATTTTGATTTTCAGCATTTAGCAGACATTTTTATCCAAAAACAGAAAACCCTTTCTGTTGAGTCCTTGAGGCTCCAGATTTTGGAGAAATCTATGCAAAAGGATGCTGCACATTTTCATTTTCATGGAAAAAGTGAAATAGATTTCACTTGGAGATGCCTCCATTAAATAAATAAATTGCATTAATTATTGTTTAACTGCCTTGTGGTGCATCATTAAAATAACAATGCCTAAATTTATGGACGTAAAGATTAACTTTATTAATTTACTAAACCTGCAACCCAATTTTAGTTCTTCCCAAATGTGTTCAGTTAGTTCATAACTCATCCAAAGCTCTTTCCATTGATGCTACAAAAATAGCATATAATGTATTTGATATCATCAATGCTTCATTATATATCATAATAATATTTGTTACAAATAAATGTGGCATTAAACCTAAAATGAATAATTAGCAAGGGTGTCCACATACTTTTGGTCATTAGTGGGGAAACATTTCCAGCCACAAATCCATTCAAAATCCAGCTGTCGGACTGATGCATGTTACTTTAATTACTCATATGACTTTCTCATTTTTGTAGATTAATGTTCCTGCATAGGGAAACAAACAAGTAATTCATTCTTAGATTCTTGTGCATACAGGAGCTTGTGTGACATTTCAGTTCATTTCTTGCATATGTGTATCGATAGCTAATTAATGACTGATTCTAACAAGCAGGGTAGTTCAGAACAAATGAACCGTCAAGATAAATAAGAAGCATGCTAATGATGATTAAATTTGTGCGTACGTGTACCTTTAAATGCTAAAGAGTAGCTTTAACAATGACCCAGCCTTTAGAGGGAATATTGTGTCCTGAGAATAACTCGGCGACACCGAGACTCTCCAGAACTAACACAGTTAATGTCCTAGAATCAAACTCAGTAAAGTAGGCTACTTGGAAATTGGCCCTTTGGGAGCCCAAGTATGGAGTGGTTAAGTGGCATCTATGGAACACTAAGCTCTTGTCACCATACTAGGTCACTTTCTACAGCAGCAAAGGAAACACTGCCAACCACTGACCTTAATGAGGGCAGGTACAAGGGTGCAGGGGTTTCACTACCACCTATGAAAGCTTTTGGAAGTTTTTTAAATTGGATATTGGTTATGAGGGAGTTCAGGATGCTTCCTCGTCTGCAAAGAAGAGCAACACAAACATTTCTAATATTGTGGACAGAAATGTATTTTCCAATGTATTTTCAAATGCAAATAATTCACATTACATTTATTTTTTTTTACAAATGGGTACAGATGGGGGTTGGATAAGTAGTGCAGCTAAATAATCTGCCTCCTAAAGTTCAATGTCAGTTAGAATCTTTTCCAGCTGTCCAGGCAGACAGTGGGCTGTGAGGGAGCTCACTCATACACGTTTTCAGACACTTTGACCGGTGCTGGCCCGAGAGGTCTGAGGTTGATCCTACATAATAAACATTTTTGGTGGTGGAGCTGTAAGGGGCGGGCAAAGCGGGGAGGAAACAGTCAGTAGTTGTCAATGTGACTGTGTGGAGGTTCAGCTAAGCTGTGCTGAGTGAATATCCTGAGGTCTGTGTGTGGGTGAAGGCCATCATGACTCATTACTGTTACTGGCTGTTTCCTTACAAATAAGGCTTCTTCTAAAGGTTGCTTTTACCTCTTAAATGGCTTCTTAGGGTTCCACACAGTCTCCACAATCCATAACAGTAGCATTATAATGTCCTTTTACTATTAGAAATAATAGAAGTAAATTTCACACAATACTTTATTGTGAGATTTTGACAGTGAGGAACATTTGAACTACATGTGTAAACTATAGCATACAGAAAAAAATGTAAAGCTATTACCGATACAATAAAGATGTTTTACTTAGTCCCGCTGGCACAGTTATATAAAATCAAGCACTTTGCCTTACAGCTTTTAGGAGTTGCTCAAGGGCCCAACAGCAGCAATCTGGCAGAGGTGAGGTTTGAACCAGCAACCTTCGGATTACTAGTCCAGTACCCTAACCACTAGGCTACAGCTGGACCTTACCAAGACATTTTGAAAATTTGAAAAATTGGGAATAGTTTGGGGAAGGGCAGTTTCACACCAGTGCACAAAATTAAGTTCAGTACCAGTAAAAGTTTGAACACTCCAAATCAATAAAAACATTGAAGATTTATTTTCTACAGTGTACACACCTCTAGGCTATATAACGGCTAAGTGAACAAGCAAGAGAGTGCTGGAGTGCTGTGTCAGATGACCCGGCCTTCACAATCACATGACCTAAACCCAATCGCGATGACGTATTGGACCACAGAGTCAAGGCAAAGAAGTCAACAAGTGCTCAGCACCTCTGAGAACTTATTCAAAACCATTCCAGATGGTTGCTTCATAAAGATGATTAAGAGAATACCAATGGCAAAGCCAAGTAAAATGTGCTAGGCTGGCATCAAAGCAAATAGTGAATAATATGAAGAATCTGAAATATACATTTCGGTTGGCTTACACAATTCCACATGTGTTCCTTTAATCTACGATGTAACAAATTAAAAAGTAAAGAAAGCCATCTCTGGTCAACACAGAGCCCAGACCTCAACCACACTGAACACCTTTGGGATGAACTGCAGTCTTATTAGTGTCTGAGCTTAAAAATGCTCTTCTGGATGAATTGTCAAAGAAATCCCCCAAACACACTCCACAATCTTGTTGAAAACCTTCCCAGAAGAATGGAAGCTATTAAAGCTATACTACTATGAGGAGGGCTGGAGTAATCATAATCTAAACCAGAGGCATCTAAACTTTTGCCTCATGAGAGTTTGGATGCTAAATATGTGTGGATGCCTGTGGGTGGGGCTTTAGCTCTGCTGCTTGGCTGATGAAATCAGTCCATCCATGAGCATGCTGGAAAGAGATACAGCATTTTAAAACATACACATGTACTAAATGTTGTGCCAAATCAGTAGTTATTAAGGTAGCCAAATAGAGCTATTGGTTCGCAGTAATTGGGTTAATCAGAGCCTCTGGTTTAAGGAACAGTGAGTGCTGGTGTTGTCCATTAAACAAATGATTTTTAATTAGCTATTGGGATTGTAGACCAGTCCTGATGCCAGTACCTGTAACACACTGGTATTTGTATTTGAGCAGTAATACTCAAACCTATCTGTAGACTAGAAACAATTTGATTCATTAGTGTAGATGGACAGTGAAAGATTAAAGCCAGATAATGAGTCAGAAGTTCAGGCATCCAATCTATTTAAATTTTAATAGCTTACACACAGGGACACACACAAGGTTTGTAATACTGACTGAAGCATTAAACTAAAAAAAATATTTTATTTCCATACTGTTGTGACATAATTACAATTATAAACTTTTTTGTATATAATCCATTTTATGCACCTGTTCGAATGAGTGCAGTCAATAATAAGGATTGTGTTTCCACATACATCAATACACAAGTCAATACTGATGCCATGTTTTAAATCTTATAACGGCATGCCAAACAGCACCCTCTGCCAACCAACTGTGTTCTTCTAATGCTGATGATCAGAAAAGTGTATTAAGTTATTTGCTCAGCAATCATTAGTCTAGTCCGAGTGAATCTAAATCAGGGCCAAACATGATACATCCATATGATCTATGTCTCCAAGCATATATATCAGTGAATTAAAAGACTAGAAATGCAAAGGTTAAACATAAACCATAAATATATAGCATTATTTATTCATAACATTATTTATGATTGCAGTCTTTCATTTATTCTTCATTTGAGCAGGATGTAGTAGAGTATAATTCTAACTAAAATTCTAACATTCATAATACAGTTCTACACATCAAATTAAGGTTATGTGCTCAATACTATATGTGGACACCCTGAGTAAATATTAAGTTCATGTATCTCAGTCAAAATTATTGCTAACCGGTGTATAAAATAACTCAATTTAATATCCATAGGAAAGAAAAAAATATTATAGGGAGTTGTTATACATTGCACTAATAAACATGACAAAACATCAGGGCATCACAGATGGATGCTCCTTAAGAACCCCATCGCTTGATAAGTAATTGATAAAGGGTTACTTTAAGCAAATGATGATATATTGTATGGAAACAATCCAATACACATCTCCAAACGTCCAAACGTTTTTGACAATGAACAATTTGATCTTAAATTCCCATTCATAAGGTCCATGTACAACATTAAGCATGTCAAGCAATTGCACCAAGGCCATTGGTAAAATGTGACAAACATCATAAAACTACAGCATGACTGCATGTGACAAAACCATCCATATCTCACAGATACCCTGTGGAATGTGGATGTTGAAACAGCTGTCGGCTACGTTATGTACTACACATTTAATACCTGACATGGTAGTGCGTGTATGTATGGAGTATAGGGAGGTATCGAGCTGGAATCCCCCTCCCTCTCTGCCTCCATGCCCTTCTTCCACCAAATACACACAAGATTTGAACCATCCCCGCATATTTTGCAGCAGTAAGTGAATGCACAAGATATTATTAAAGATCTATTTTTCTGTAAAGGTTGGAGTGGGTAGACACAGCAGGGCCGTTCGCACCGTGCCAAGCGCAATCCTGCTGCATCACCGCCTCCACACTCAAAGTGCCTGGCTCATTTAGCCATCCATCCAGCCTGGCACTGCACTGAATTAGATTAGATACACACAAACCACATCGACTGCAACCCCGTTCAGCCCGAATCCCTGCGCAATCCAGGCAATAATCGGTCCCCATGAAGATAAGCGGATCAGAGAAAATGCAATTATGGAGCATATGCATCATTTGCGCGTCGCTTAAAACGACGCCCCCGCTGATAAACCACGACGACCAAGACGGAGAAGAAAGCTTTACCCAGCTTTTACTTACATTTCACTATCCGATCGGTGGCGTTGAGGACCATGTCGGCGTTAGACATCTTCCTGTGCGGCTGATGTCTCAAAGCGAACTGGATGGGTCCCTCCTCGGTAAGGAAGCGGCTTTAGGCTCGGTGTGCAGGCGCGGTGGCGAGATTCGGCTGCTGCAGTGGCATCACCAAGGACCAGTTCTCACCCCAAAAGCGCTGGGCAGGACTGCGCCACAATCCAGCCAAAAAGTCACCACAGAGAGGAGAACGCTACTGCTGCGGCGGATGTTGCTGATGCTGAGGCTATGGATGAGGATGCTGCCGCTGCTGTGATGTGCGGTAGGATGGAGGTACCGGATGGGGAGGGGGCTGGAGAAAGAATGATAGAGAGGGATAGAAAGAGCTCGGGAGAGCCGTGAGCTGTAGCAGAGAGGGGAACTCCCACGCACCCATTTGAAGGGGCTGCCTGATGCTGCCATCAGGTGGAAGCGAAGGGGGCTTCCCCGACACCGAGACGCGCCATGTTTGCTAATCAATATCCACTTGACGCAAGTTGAGGGTGGATGCAATTGGCGTCTTTCTGCTTTGGTGTGGCGCAGCACTTTTATCCGTGTGAGGCAGGATTGCTGCATCATAGGATAAATACAATCATTTAAACCGCAAGATTTAGCAACACATTTTAGATGGTTCGAACATCTCAGTTGGAAACGCATTACACTGAAATAAACGAAAATATAGACCCAACTCTGGTTATATCTGGTTATAAAGTAAGCCTCATAACATGCATTACATACATCGGTTCAATAAAATGTGGAGATAGAGTATTAAAAGCTTGTGCTACCAAGGTCTGCAGTATTTGCTGATTCATGCTAATGACACCTTATCCAGCCTTCAGACAATAAAAACTTGAGAAAAATGCATCGTCTACTTAAGTGTATTATTGTGTATTATTCAGCATCATGTGCTCCCGATCAGGTTCGACATGGTTTTACTGATGGATACCCATTTATCTGGGCTTGGGGCCAGCTACAATGCACTGGTTTGTGCATCCTAGTGTCTAGGGTGGCGCCCAGACAACCATTGGACTTACTGTCTTAGTTAATAACTAATACTGATAAATAAACTGCAAAAGACAGATGTGAACACTCAGTTGTGAACCCTCAAACACGTATGATATAGAAAAAGTATAAACACACATAATGAAAAATGTAACTAAATAATTACTCAGAAGAAATTATAGTATTTTGTGGAGTAATGCAGCCATAAGCCTTTTCTCTTCTATACTGTAACGAGTGTGAATGGATCATGCACTCTTTCCTTGTCTCTGTTCAGCCACCAGAGGTCACAACCGCACCGGTGATGAGACACACTCCATACAGCTTAATCCCGCCCCTATTTAAACAACAGCCCAATCGTTGTTCATGTGGCTGCTGAGCTCAGCCGGCAGGCAGAGCTGAGAGTCAATATGACGACTCATATTGAGATCACATGTGTTTTGTGACTTTCACAAATAAATTAAAATTTAAGTTAGTGAGGATGTAAAGCCATGACAATTCATCAGCCGTCTCAGGTCCATTTGCTACACTCATTATGTCAAAGCAGGGGGAATAGATGTATGGATTAATTCTCTTTAAAGCACTTAAGAAAAGTTCTGTGAGTCTGCTTCATATGGTGATGCCTCTTTATGAACTTCAAACTCTACTCAGAGCAAATTCTTATCTTGTCTTATCACATGACCATTTGTCGATGTGTCTCTTTGCTAGACTGCTACATTAGACTCGATGACCTCCCTGTTTTCCCCGCAGGTCCTGATGATGTGGTTTCTGGGAACTCAGTCGGCTCCACTTGTGTACTGATGTCAGCATTTCTGAATGTAGCTATCATGAGAGAATTATCCTTGTTGCAAGCTGGTCAGAGGTCTAAAAGCATTTCCTGTGTACAGCTGTTACAAGAAACCATCATATATTACGTTTTATTGAGAGCTTGGCTTGTTAGTCGTGAATGGATCGAGCATCTGAGCCAGGAGGAAATCCCACGTCATTGTTTTTCTTCTCCAGTCGCTCACTCTGATTAATTGATGACAGATCAAACTGCGGTTCAGTGTGGAAATGACTGGGCAAGGTAGGGCTGAACAACAAAAAATATATTTTTAACCCTAACACTCAAATTAACATTTAAAAACCTTTTGTCTTTAATAGGGTTATATTTTTCTAATATTAAAAGTATTTTAATAATCTGAAATATATAAGTGGTAGAAGAGGTGTAAGGGCAGTGGTACCACAAATAAATGGACCACTTCTAAGTTGCCAATGTTTGTCCCCTAAGAAAGACCCTTAACTCAATTGTAAGTTAAACTGGATAAATTGCTTTTCCACTGCATAATAATATTATAGCATTTAAGTGGTTACAGTACATGACTAGTAGTCAGAAGGTTGTTGGTTCAAAGCCAGCTAATGTTGGGTCCTTAAGGCTGAATGCTCCAGGTTTAAGGACCCATATGGCTGACCTTGTGTTTTGACCCCAGCCTTTAAATATAAAGTGTGTATCTGTATATGTCACCAAATAAACAAAATCAATTTACTTTGTGGTAATATTGTATTACAATTGTTCAAATGTAAGTCTTTACAAATAGTGACCTTTTATGGTGTACCTTTACCAAAACCTTTGGCACATGTTGATTTATTTGTACAAATATTTTACTGTTGCAATAATAATTATTAATAATTATTATATCATTATTAATAATTGTTATATCGTTCACTATTACTTGATTTACCAGAGGTGTGACTGTGACTATGCTATGATCTATAAACCAGAACAATGAAAAGACAGACGATGCCTTTATTTTGCACCAGTCTGACTTGGGGTCCAGAAAAATCATGGGTGTTTATGAATATCAGTATTATATGGCTTGTGTATTGTGTGAGTCTGGTCTTGCAGTTGTAGACACAGAGGACGGTTTACTGTCTAAGATTTCCTATTGTTTCTGAGCTCCAGGGATTATATTTACCACAGAAGTGTGCCCATTCTTAATGCAGCGGAGTCTGATCCCAGACATTCAAGTCACACTTCATTACTTCATAATGCACCATCCCATCTGAAGAGATAGCAGCAATCCGGCCAGCCTACCCTTTAATGCAGATTCTGAAGCGATAAAGACCAATTTTGTTGTTAAAAAGTGCATCTTCTTTTTTAAAAGCTGCAGTTTAATCATTAAACATTTAATGCACATGAAAATCAGTTTAATAATTGTCTAATAGGGGTACTTTTAAATGCACACCAAAGCCATCATACTATTTCTATGCTGACTTGATGTAACAGATACATGTCTTCTGCACACTGTTGCCAAAATTGAAAGCACTAGATGTTCTCGTGTTGATATGGACCCAAGACTCAGTATCCCTCATCTACCAAGTTTTTAATTACCCGAGTCAACGTTTAGCATTGGACATTATGGTCTTAGGGTTGTGTGCTTTGTCCACATTGAAAACCCGTTTCATATAACTCATGATGAACAGTTCTTGTGCTAACAAATACACAGTTTGGAAATAAACAGTTTAATTTGTTGTCAAGACATTACCTGTGTGAACGCATGCACTATGTACTTATAGTGTTCAATCTTTCCATGAAATCACAGGATGGCTTTACTTTTCTACACAATCAACACAATGTGATTTTTAATAATTATGGCTGGTAGTTGACTTTGCCCAAGAGGACAGATCCATAAACTTCTGGTGAACAGTTAGTTAGCATTGATGCTGCATCCAGATGACCTAAGTATAGTAATGTCTCCATTATCAATAATATCTCCAGTTCTGGTTTCATTTCTAAGGCAAAAACTCAGAACCACAAAACAAGCTAACGTAAGCTTTTATCATAAATATGATAAGTAATTTGTTTGATATAAAACTTCTTTGTTTGATAAAAAAAATGTATCAAGAGGAAGAAGATGTCAGAGATTAATGCATTACAGTGCACTAAAGTATATTTTGTTTTTCAACAAAATCATTCAGAAGTCCTATAATCAGCTGCACGATGAACAAAACACCACTAGATGGCGCTACATCATTGATGTACACCTCCAGATTATTCTTTCCACCATGGACATAACAAACACCGTGGTGTGAGGTTCAGCATTAGCTCATGTTCATGTATGTGGGGTTTGCTCATTAGTACCATGCTTTCTGGTTGCTGATTGTTATAGGTTCACTATATTCACTTATTTCACTATAACACAGGCTAATGCACAGTGCAAGTAAAAAAGTAAAAGATTGAAAACTCACAAAAATATTTAACATACATTGATTTTTTTCCCTTTTGATTATTCTGGGCAGTTTATTTGATTTGGAACCTTTTTCTTAATTACCAGGGGTGTTTGTTAACCTTATTTTACCCTCATTTTTCAGGGCATGAATAGGGTAACTGCTTTAAAAAGGAGATGTACTTACCATTATTTAATTTACTGTTAATATAACATTTTTTGAGTAAAACGTGGTTCTGGGTTGGATAAGACTTTCTGAATTGCTGCAGCTTACATACCGATCAGATTGGCCTCTTTCTATTTATAACTTAATTCATTTTCATTACAAGTGACATATACAAAGTTATTCAAATTGTGTTGAACAACACACAACAAAGACCCAAATCCCAGCTTCAGACTCCACCCTGTGTTCGCGGTATTTCTGATGTATGACATTTTCTTCAGTCTTTGCCAAAGTTATCAGCCCCTCATGTGTGGACACACATTTTAGCCCCCACCTGTCCAAGTGCTGACAGTGTAAATCACTACCATTCAACAATTAAATCACACAAACCTTTGCAGTTCTTTGAAGACCGCACATTGTTCAGCTGCTCCCTAATTTTGTTTTAGTCCTTAAAAGATATCACCTCTTCACTGCTAGGCTGAGCTTCTATTTCATGGCGGAACTGTTTTAATATTGTATCTGCCCATGATGACATGGTTGGGTTTTATTTCCAGCCTTGACAGAAGACTACTGTTCCATAAGCTTTGTAATGAGTACTGTCAAACAACTCCTATTAACCTGAGAAACATTTAACAAAGAAACTACCATCTGGACGTGCTGTACTGCCCAGTGGTGCCTAAACTGTTAAGGGGCAGTACTATTATAGTCAAGGTGAAAATTTCAGGCCCTGCAAGAGCCAAATCGGCACTGCTAGTCCTTGAGCAAGGCCGTTAATTCTGAGTCGTTTGAAAGGTATTATGTCTCCATTGTAAATGG